>JAMZEH010000044.1:4612500-4917500 GCA_024699665.1 Ostrea denselamellosa | reverse complement strand
TTTTAAATCATGTGTATGTATGATTTACTTTTACTTGTACAGCGCCATTGATTGCATGTTTGTTTTGTAAAATTGTGCGCTTTTATAAATTTTAATAATAATAATAACTAGAATCCTCATACTTTTGTTTGAAGGGCTATTGGTTTAACCAGTTATGTAAAAGGAAAATCACTCATCGTGTATGTCGAATAGATTGCCATATTTTGTTTCATTGTACATGCAAAAATAAAAATCTTCCCATACAAAGGAGACGTCTTACTCTGAATATATACTTATTTCCCCCTTTTTATATCTTGATACTCTAAAATATCTCTTGCATACGTGGGTTCGAGTCCTGGCCGCGGCAGGACCGACGTTGTGTCCTTGGGAAAGGCACTTTACACGAATAACCTCATTCCACCCAAGTGTAAAAAGGGTACCTGGCTATAGACAGTGAACGATATTGTTAGAATGCTAGTGCTCTAGCGCCTTAACGGCAGTTTACACTGAGAAGCTCTGGAATGGTATAAGTCTGGTGGGGTAATAATGTATTGTGAAGCGCTTTGAGTAGCATATGCTGGAAAAAGCACTATATAAAAACCAATCATTATTATTATCATTGCAAATGGAGCACTTCTACGTGAAATATGAAAGGGATCTGGAGAGAAGTCGATTTTTTTGGGCATTATTGTTCACCTTTGTTTGGCGTTATCATGCCTTTTTAAATCGTCTTCACGGCGCCTTTGTTTCGTGTTAAAACACCTTATATTCGCGTTATTTCCCCTTTTAAATCTTTATTACTATGCTAATATGCGTTTCTTTGGAATTAGAACGACTCTGCGTCGCATATTACGCCTCTTATTCGCGATATCACGCCTCTCATTCGCGTTATTACGCCTCTGAATCGCAAAATTACGCCTTTAATTCGCGATATTGCACATCTAATTCGCCATATAACGCCTCCGATTCGCGATATTACGCCTTTTATTCGCATACATACGCCTTCTAAAATATTTTCAGTTTAAAATTATCCTAATAGGCTTTCATATCATATGCGTATGGGACTGATGATAAATGGGGAAAATGATGACGATGTCACAAGGTCAATTTTGGGGCCGGCTTTGGCCCATAAAACCCCTACATGATTTAGTGGTGGGTTAATGAATGGTCTGTGACACAATATTATCAACCGAAAGCAATAGCCAAGTCATTACCAAACTATATATACATCCGCCAGACCACAAAAAGAGAGCGATGTAAATACGTTTATGGGACTGCGATGTACTCCCCCGCACTTCTTCCCGCATAACTACCAAAAATATCACTGCATAATATGTTGATTTAATTTTCATTGGTGAAAGGTATTGCCATATTGAAAGCCATTAAGTCAAGCTTTTCATGATTTTTAAAAAATAATATTCCTAATTTTCCTGAAAGCACATCACAATGTCTCTGTTGGTGAAATTATAAAATCAGTTTATCTAGCGCACAGGTGTCGTCTGCTGCAATACATGCACTGTTCTGTTTATAGGTTTGCGTGCTATCAAATATGCATGTCGGTAGGTGTAATGAACATGTTAGTGAAACCATAATCAGGAATAAATACACTAACAATATATAGTTGTGTCGAAGCAGCGAAATGATCAATAACAATGTAATCATTAAATGGTGACAAATTAAGTAAATAAACATTTGAATTTATTTTGCATTTAATGGCGTTTTGTTACTGTAAGTTAGTTTATTCGTGTAATGATTGATTATGATTGATTATTTATTGCTTTCCGCCACACTCAACAATTTTTCAGTTATCTGGTGGCGTCCAGTTTTTGTTGGTGGAGGAGAGAACCCAGATACAATGTACCTGGGAAGAGACCACCGACCTTCCGCAAGTAAACTGGCAAACTTGCTCACATAACGCCGCGGCCGAGATTTGAACCCGCGCCGACAGAGGTGAGAGGCTTTGTGATTTTGAGCCCGATGCTCTAATCACTCGGCCAAGGAGGCCCCCTTTATTCGTGTACAATCTTTCAATAACCGGTATTGATGTGATGTTTCGTTCTAGAATAGCATCTACAGTGATTATGGACTTTCATAGAAACTACTCAAAGGCGAATATATTTCTTTTCTTGTCCGACAGACCTCTTCTTCTGTGAGACTTTTATCTTGACCTTCCTGATTGGTCCATTCAGAAATGCCTTCACTGTTATAAGAAGAACTCAATGTCTCTACTATAAATATACCCAGATTCCCATTGCAATTCAGACTTCGTCATATCACAGTACTCAGATATACTGAATTAGATGCTAGAAAATAACTAATTTTCAAAACAAGAGACATGATAGAAGTGAAGATAATCAACAACCTCATAAATCCTATAAAGAATGCAAAATTAAAAGTATGGCAAACACGGAACCCCTGGTGCACCAAAGGTAGGATTAAGTGCCTAAGAGTAAGCATCCCCTGTTGACCGATCAGACCCGCTGTAAGTCCTATAACATGATCAGGTAAACGGAGTAATCCTTATTCAAAATTCGCATGCACTAGATTTCTTCGATGTGCTTTTCTTTAATTAAGACAGAATTTGCAGTAACTTGACGGCAGAAATAAATGTCAAAGACAAGTAAAAAGAAAAACTGTCGTCTACCGCGATATGAAATACTCACACATTTGGTTTTCGTCGTTTAGTCATTTTCTATCATACAATGATAATGTTATTAAACATGTATAGAATGACGTCCTCAGAAAATTAATTACGGCTCCCTTAATGGACAGGTAGCAACATCGGAACAATCTGAATATGTATTTACATTTAATATACAGCTTCAATAACGTTCAGGTTTTTTACACGGACATCATCCAGGTGTATGTCGTTATTTATGTCCTCATTTTTCAGTCTGTCAGTCCGTCGTGTGGGATGAAAGCCTCACCCCTTCCGTCGAGACTGGTAGGGCTAAGTTTCTTACCATAAAACAGATTTTATTACATCTCTAATTACTTCAAAACATTCCAATTATATTCGGTATGCGCAAGGTTAATTGAAATTTGAAAATGCACTCTTAGTGAGATACGTTCATAACAACTGTCTTCGCTCATTTTTTTTTCAACTAACAAGCCGAATAGTCATCTGCTCAAACGATTAAGGCATCAATCTAATCCTTGAAGTTGACAGATGTGACACATATTTCCCATCGATAAGACGATATTCTATCTACCATGTCGTAAACATCGTGAATAAGACCAGATTCAGACATCTCTAATATAACATTGAAACGAGTAACTGTCCAAGTACCCACCGTTTGATTTATAATATTATTCAATACCATAATATGGTTTTACACGGGTCTTTTCCTTCGATACAATATGTAAATGAAATTGCCCTTTTCTACGTATTGACATAGGCAATACTAATGTTTGATTATTTTTGTTGGTCTTTATTAGTAGTAGTTCTATTGCTACAGATTTACTCCATGAAAGTATCCCTCACTACAAACAAGATTTTGGCGCACAGAAGGTAAGTGAAACAGATGAAGTTTACCAAGGGTAATTCTATGACGCACGTTTTGGCATCATACCTATAGTCAGGTAATCATTAGTTAAAATTAACATTGAAATTAAACGTTTTGTTGTCTTATAATGAAACAAGGTAACATTGGTGAAATATAAAAAGAAAATCCCTCGTCACAGAAAGTAGAGCAAGAGAACAGTATTTTATACAAGTACAAATATAGTCACGAATTTCACCGAAACGTTTATTGCGTTTCTGTCTGACGTTTACATTTGGTTATATAATCACCGAGAACAAATTTAGAAATCTTATCAAAAATCCAATTTGATTAATAGAGTCAAAATAAATATACAAATAAGATTTCATTGCCTTTAAGTGATCTTCACGATCAATAATGAAATTCACAAGCTAATGATTAAGCTTAGTGTGTTTAAGGGTAGATTAGGAATGCCTCTGTTATAAAAAGAAATCTAATCTTTGTAACAAACTGTACAGACTTTCTTCAATCATCGTCACTTAATCTGTTATTTGTGCAACATTGTTTGACATCGTTGTGTAAAAACAACTGCCATCTTGAAACTGCCATCAACGCTTTAAAGAAGAAAAACATGCAGTATATTGATTTCTCAAGGTCAAATGTCGATAGTGCTCATTAATTTGGTTCTTGCCATTGAAGAGACAATTGCAAGTATACACAAAAATGAAGTTTTAATTAATTTCTTTTTCATGGTTAATGTTCCAATATAGTTCGTATTATTTTAGAACAAGTTTCGATGTCAGAGAGATATATAAATACTCTTGTATAAAAGATTTATCATGATCATTCAGTCTGATGATTAGGGCGCTCGCATCGCAGTCCCAGGTTCGAATTCCGATTCCAACGAACCCTTCAAACTGAAGATGTTTACATAGATAGTCATTGTTCTTTAAAACCGGAGGTCCCTTTGTCACGGTGAACGTTACATGATGTAGAACCCCCACTGCTTAGGCCTTCAGCGTCATAGATAGGCCAAACTTCAATAACAGCTAGTGTTGTGATGATGAAAATTCTCGCAAAACAACAAACAAAAGCAAACATTATTAGATACAAATATCTAAAGTAAAATAAAAGCAGATAATGACGCAGTGAATCACGACGTCCTCCATGTCACAGTGTTATGAACTTGTAGTGAGTACACAACAGTACACGATTATGTCTACGTTTGTTTTGTCGTGTATGGATTGTTTGGATTAGAATATTATGTAACACAACAAATAAAATGTATGTATATCCCGAAACAAAGCACTAGACTAAATCTGGCCTTAAAGATATATCACTGATTTCTAAGTACGTGGTAGGATATATGTGTACATCATTTCCAGGAGATATACACTATTTTCAAGATTTGAGGATTCAAATGATTTATATCAATGTCGATTTTATCATAGTGGTTTCATCAAAACGTATAAGAGGACTTAGGTGGCAGGGAGTTTCCCCAATTTGATCTGAACTCTCCTATTCAATTTTTAAGTAACAGTATCAAATCTCGTTAAATTATTTGCCTCCGGAGCGCACAGTACCATAACTTCAATATTCCGTTCATTTTCCAATAATTTAATGATATTAAACTTTCTCTTCCTCCTTTTAATTTCATTAATATATGTATGAAAAAGCTAAAGTAACGAACAGTACTCAATCTCGCAATTCCTATAGAAAATAAAAGTCTCTCTGACTCTCTGATGGACAAACACGGAGTTCTATACATACCAAAAGTGGGATCAGGTGCTTGGGAGGAGTAAGCATCCCCCATCAACCGCTCACACTCGCCGTGAGCCCTATATCTTGATAAAGTAAACGGAGTAATCCGCAGTCAGAATCAGTGTGCCATGGACGGCCTAACAATTGGCATGAAACACGTCAGACAGCATTTGACCTAATGGAAGGTTGTCCTGGCAACTAGAGTGTTGTAATGACCATCGATTTAAAATCGAAATATTTGATGTTGTTGATTTGAGAAAAGTTTTGTGATTTCAAATTTACTAGAAATCGTTAGATTTTTCAAAACCTACATTTGATGTTCACTACTTCTGGTATATGAAGTGGCATAGTACTCTTGAAGTTTCTATTTCACAGCAGTTGATATCTTCGTGAGGAGCAAAGATAGGGGCTTGGTAGAACATTTACTGGATCCAGCAATGTGTCTTTGTGTGTAATTTTTTTTTGTTTTTTTTTTTTTGAGTTTGGGAATCCAGTATAGGTACTGTAACTCATATACATCCACTCCATGGACTGGGATTTTAAATATGTTTAAAACGGAAGCATGATTTTGAAGAATTTCATCTTTTGAAAGGGCAGTTGGAGTATAAGTGTGAATACAAAAAACAAGAATATGTAGGTATATTGAGTATAACATGGTATATCTAGGTACTGCAAAGGTTTTTGTAGTTGAAAGGTTTGGAAGTAGGAAATACTAAGGGTAGACTTCAACTTGAAATATTCTGGAATACAAGACTGAACTTTTTTATGACGAAGAATGCTGCTTATGTTGACGGCCTCAATTCCTTTGTTAGTAAATTTTAGTTCAGGGAACTGGCGGCTTGATTTCGGAAGTAATATCATCCAAACCCCGCGGTAGTTGAAAAAGCCTATGGCAGGCAACATCCATAATAATATTAGAATTCAGTCTATATTCTGGTGTGGAAAAAGCCACTAATGGACTAGTTTTGGATTCTTCGAATAAATTATTCATTCATATATATATATATATATATATTTGTTTCAAATGTTAAAACTTTTAAGACACCCTCTTCGTAAAATCTTGGGTCTTCCACAGAGAAGCAATGTTGTCGTGCCTTTGATGGGTATATCATTTGTAAATGATAAGTAAACATTTGCCTGTTTTATGGAGGTTGGATGAGATGAATATAGAACAACTTAATGCAAAACCTACTCGCCATTAAGACATATAGACATTGACATGCTTATACACTAACGGATATACAATATACCTATCATCTGTGACCATTGCTCACTGAGAGAGTCCAAGTTTCTCTGGTAATGAATTGGACTTGTTGTATATATTTTGTTTTGAATCCAGGAAGTTGTGACATGTCAGCTTTGTCCAATGCCTGTGAAATGTTAATCAAAAAGTACAAATTTCTAGTGTTTCATTTTATTGTCTTTTTATCGACACAACTATGATATTTTCCAGAATTTTGACATTTTAAAGGATTCATTGTAGAGCGAGTGATTTATAAACAACTTCATCTTCCACGTGGATAGCACATGATATGAAATAACGCACTCTCCGATGCGCACGTGAAATGTCTCATTTTGGTAATGAATTTGTCTAGGTAAGGTTAGTAGAATTCACCATGCAAAAGCTTCTTTTCGAAAAAATAAATGAAAGGTTATGTTTATTGTGTATACATTTCATGATTAATTCAATAATCAGCCAGCCCACTACACCATACCACGCTAGCGTTCGGAAAGAATGAACCCTCGAATAATTCGATACTAGTATGCAGCAAATATGAAGAGGTGAAGATAACGAACAATCTCATAACTCCTATAAGGAATTCAAAATTAAGAGTTGGGCAAACACGATCCTCTGAATATACCAGAAATGACCAAGTGCGTAGGAGGAGTAAGCATTCCCTGTCGACCGGTCACACCAGCCGTGAGCCCTACATCTTGATCAGGTAAACGGAGTAATCCGTCGTCAAAATCAGTGTGTAAAGAATGGCCTAACAATTGTTATGAAACACATTAGACAGCATTTGGTCCAATGACAGGTTGTAACAAACTCGGTCGTCATAGCGACCATTTAATGCTGACGTTAAAGGGAACTGTTGAAACCCCCGTAGCATCAACTTATTTGGCAATGACCTGCCTCGATTTAAAAACTGATTATTCGCAAAACAAACTCTTACGTATCGAATCAGTTGAGAGACATACAACAGCATATTATTCATATCCTAATGGCATATTGCTACATAAATGAGAAGTTGAAGATGGAAGCTTAATATTGTCGCTTTTGTCATAAAGCTGGGTTATTAGTGGATAAACTTTGTACTCGTACATGTAAATACTGTTCGAGTGAAGAGGATGATTTCGGTCAAATGAGCACTCTCATCTTCACCCCTGTTACACATAGTTAAGTCTATACATCAAATCATCATAATTCTCAATAAAACAAACATTAGCTTACTTACAAACGATAAAGCAAGGCATAACATATTTACGTAAAAGTATTAGATAGGGAAAAAAACCCAGTTTATATCATTTTGTCTAGCATTGTTTTACTAGCTTTGGCACATTTAGACGGAGACATATTTTAAAATGAAAGCAAACGATTTACATATCTCAATTATGCATATATATTTTAAGACATTATACTAAATATAATCACTATCAACGTTGTGTTGTTAAAAACAGAAAAGACGTGTTCTTTGAAAAATTCTTGTACAAAACTCGTCTAGTCAAAGAAACAGATGATATTTTGATGTGTATATTCTGAATATTTTGTGTTTTAGTTGTATTATCTTCAAGTATATGTAGAAATTGTTTAAAGATTATCAATAAAAAAGAAAAGAAAAAACGTGCGATCTTACTACATAAAAAATTATCTACTGATAACATAAAAATTCTGAAAACTTCCGCAAATATCGACATGTATATAAGAAACGCCGGGCGGCAACGCTTGATACTTCATGATTTGCACGAGTTGTACTCCTTGCAGCCATTCCGACAATATATTGCGTGCCGCTCCTTCGTACAAATTAATGAAAACTGTTGTCTTCAGCCCGCATTTGTGAAAAGAGTACCAATGCATATCCCATAGACCTCAATGCTAACATTTGGTCCTCTCGGTAGTTAACGAAATCAATTTTAGATAAATGACCGCCAAGATTTCAAAGTTCTTTCCAAGTGCTAATAAAAAACAACAAAAATGTATAGGTCATATTTATACTTTCTTACAACACATAGCAATCTGCAGTAAATCAAACTTTTCATTTCAAACACACCCCTACAATGGCAATTTCCTCAGTCATTTCTCGATTTTGTGCGATAATTTTGCATCCCGACAATTAATTTAAATTCCTCTATTGTTTCTCTCAATTTCACTCTTGATATTAGCCAATCACGCTACACCTAAACATTTATACCTCCGTTCAATCTTGGGATAAGCTGCGTTCGAGTTACGCATCCGGGGGTTTGGTACTCAGATTCCATTTAGATGACTTAACTGATTGGTCACTTCATTAGTAATAAAACGCGGCTTTCCCAGTATTTTATTTTTATAAAATTAAAGTAAAGCATGCAAGAATGCAGTTTGTCGTTCCTCTTGTGATTAGAGGTTGTCTGTGATGGGCACGGCTTACAATGCAACTGCAAAAAATTCGACACTTGGCTTCCAGCTTCTAAAAAAAATGTGTTTATAAGATCCCGGGAATACTTGTTCCGATCGAGTAACAGTCTATCCTTCGAGAATCCCGGAGTGTCGCACGACATCAGCCAATCGCTTATTTCCACACCTGTTTCATATTTCGACATTCATCTGTAGGTTTACTGAACAAACAGGAAAAACCGTTCTTTTTTCAGCTAATATCAATATATTTCTATTAATGATTTCTGTCGTGTGTTTTGCATTAATTCTGATCAAACCTCTTATACTGGATGTTTTTTATCTAATGATATGTATTATACCTGGACACATAGAGAAAATTGATATATCCCAATGTATATGCACCAAACAGAAAGTTTCAATTTTACTTTTCGCTTAAATCTGCTTAGACTGTCATCTAGTGGAGAAAAATCATTAGGTGTGATATCTGTCATTGAATTTCATTCAGTGTGATATCTGTCGTTGAATTTCATTCAGTGTGATATCTATCGTTGAATTCATTAAGTGTGATATCTGTCGTTGAATTTCATTCAGTGTGATATCTGTCGTTGAATTTCATTCAGTGTGATATCTGTCGTTGAATTTCATTCAGTGTGATATCTGTCGTTGAATTTCATTCAGTGTGATATCTGTCGTTGAATTTCATTCAGTGTGATATCTGTCGTTGAATTTCATTCAGTGTGATATCTGTCGTTGAATTACATTCAGTGTGATATCTGCCGTTGCAATGATAAAGAAATGTGTATCCGTTATTAATTTTATAGATATGAAAATTGATTTTCAGAAAAACAATAAACTTAATTTATATGAAGATTGATTTTCACAAAATCCTTAAACTTGATTTTCAGGTTTGATATTAATATATCATATTTGCTAGAAAATTATGGAATTATATGAATGATGCATCAATTACTCTCTAGATGATCATGATTTCAAAGACTTACTCCTTTATAATTTTTCTGTTGTTTGGAAAATGTGTCACTCATAATATAAACATATTTCTATCATTCGAATGACTAACAATTTTACGTAATAAATCACTGTAATGCAAATAAAACTTTTCGGAAGAACTTTTGTCATAGTGCAGTTCACAGAGTTCCAAGCTTAGCACGGTTTTGTCATACCTGTGCTCGTCGGCCGTTCTGAAACACCTGTACCCTGTGATATTCATTGACCAACTATTTGGTATTTCACATCCAGGCAGCTCATCCTTCTGTCGATCTGTGTACACCTGTATGTTTTACATGTAGTTCATAAACTTACTTCATACACTCCTCCGCCAATGATGGTGACATGCACTGGCCGTGTTATGAAATCATACGCATATCCGAAGTTTGAATGACGTCTTCTAATATCAAAATAAGAACTCAAAACCATATTTCGTGATTTTCGCCTCTTTCTTTTTCGTTTGATGTTGGGGTTACCATCATTTGTAGGTGTATTACATATGAGGATTAACATATATCTTTTCATGACGTCACAGTTTCAAGGATAATACATGTCCATTTATCAAAGATTATCAACTTGTTTGTTATATTTGATACTGAAGTGCGATTAATTCTTTAAATAAAAACAACAGGTGATATTCAAGGATCAAATTACTATTCCACCGAAGTTAGCTGTCCGTGTTAATCATACACTATGATAAATTTATTACCGTAAAACAAGAAAGCTAATGGGAGGTGCACGCATAATTTATTTTACAATCTAAGCTGACATATTGAAATAGCCTGGCTATATAAGGCTCGTCAACACGGCGTGAAGTCAGTTTAAAAAGATCAATGCCAGCGAAGGGACGTGTTTAGTGAAAAACGACAAACGAAACACATTGTTTTTTTACACTGAAACACAAGCATTATTCGTGCAATGAGGATTTGTAATTCAGACGAAATACTTACTGCATAATACCGTGTGCAAATATACCAAGTAAATAAGAGAGGTTTACATCAGTGTACTATTGAGATATACAGATAACATCAACAAACAGTTGAATACTTTGGAGAATTAAACACATTCTTGAAATTGCATCGCAAATGTATAAAAACTGCGATGTAGGACATTGAAGGGACCATTCGGTATGTTGACGAGTTGCAGAACCAACCAGTGACAGTAAAACAATACCATAATGCATGATAGACCAATGTCTTGTTTTGGATCAGCGTGTGAGGATAAGTTCAGTTGTTACCAGTCTGTGGAGGAGGCCAAGAAGGCAAAGCAGAGGAATAAACAAATCAGCCGATTATTGAAGCAACACCAGAAGGAGGAGTTAAAACGCCTGAAGATTCTGCTGCTAGGTAAGAGTCCCAACCGGGTCTCACTCAACACATCTTAGGGTTCACAATATGTAACGATAAAGTAGGATTCTGTATGTGATAAATGAATTAATGTCATTCCTTTTGATTTACCAAATTCACTGCATTTTATTATTAAAAAAAATATTTCACATGGTGTATACATGGTGTATACATGGTATATACAATATACACATATCTATATTCAAGGATTATTCACTTTATGATATTAGTCAACGTAAACAAAGAGTGTAAGTTTTAAAAATCACTGTGAACTTATTTTTATAGGCACAGGCGAATCCGGGAAGACTACCATCACAAAGCAGATGAGAATCATCCACATTAATGGATTTGATATGAGGTAACTAATACTCCATTACAGGACGGTCGCTCTCATCCGACTAACTCGCTGTGCATTTATCAAGTTTCCATCCTTTTCCTTTCCATATTGATCAAATATTCGTTCTTAATTTGAAGCCGAGCATTTCTTTGAAGTAAGTTGATTAACTTTTTCAGAGAACGAGGGGAGAAAATCTATGATATCAGAAAGAATATCAAAGAGTCCATTGTTGTGTTACTGTCAGCCATGCATCAGCTGGATATTCCCCTGGAGACGGAAGACAGCGAGAAAAGCCGAGATTTCATATTGAAAGAAGCAGGAAACCCAGACATTCACAGAACAAATGTAAGTTTGCATTTGTGGATAAGAGACAAATCAAATTATGGTGATAATCTGATATGTCGTTGCTGGGACGACGACTGAAATGAATTGTTAAGTGATGTTTTCAAACTTTTGACAGGAATTCCTTGATCACTGTGATACTTTATGGCAAGACCCAGGAGTCCAAAAATGTTACGAAAGATCGCACGAGTTCCACCTGATAGATTGTGCTAAATAGTAAGTAAGATTTCATCAATCAAATTATATCATAAGCGTACCTTCACCTCGTGCAAGTTTATCTTAATTCACACAGACATATTTCATATACGAATCTCATGTTTACTTTCAGTTTTCTGGATAAACTTCATGAGATAAGGAGTCCCGCCTATGTTCCCTCCGATCAAGATATTCTTAGATGCCGAAGTGTAACAACGTCAATCCAGAATATTGAATTCGATGTTCCCGACGGAGGTCATCAGGTGAAGTTTAATGTGTATGATGTTGGAGGACAACAGGGAGAAAGGAAGAAGTGGATCCAAGTGTTTGACAGTGTGACCGCCATTCTTTTCGTTGTGGACTGCAGCAGTTTCGACCAAACACTTCGTGAAGATCCAACAAAGAACAGACTTCTGGAAGCTTTAGAGAACTTTGACCAAGTCTGGAACAATCGATTTCTGAAATACGTCTCAGTGCTCCTTTTCATTAACAAAATTGATGTTTTGGCGGAAAAAATTGCCCGGGGACGCGACATTGCTGAACTTACTAAAATGTACCCGGATGTATTTCCGGATTTTGATCAGTTTACGCCATCAGAGATGGAGAAGAATCAGTTCTTGGAGTCTTGTCCAAGTTTAGACAATGACCATCGGAAAAAATCAAGAGCAGCGCGTACTGATGTCCACTCAGATACTATCAAAACAGCTGTTTACATCAAGCATCTCTTTATGGTAAGCAATAACTATCACCAAACTTTTCGTGTATTTAAATTTAAAGAAAAGATCGGGTATAAAATAAAATTAAACTGTTCGTAACGCAGAACGATGATATAGTTGTTTCTTTCATGTGACATTTTGAGATTTTTCTATATGAAAAATATTTTCTTTTCCAGAGAATCGTTAAAGGAGAACTGAATTTAAAAAAGCGAATTACTCAGCATAACAAGGCCTGGCATGATGAGCACAGTTGTGAATACTACTACACATGCGCAATTGACACAGACAACGTTCAACGTGTCTTGAATGGCTGTCGAACCCTCATCATCCAAAATCATTTGAGACGATTCGGAATTATCTGATTTGATTATGCTACCGCGGATCAAGACTATTGAGCTAGGGAACATTGCTGCACGAGATACACTTTGCCAGCTCAAAGTACAAACAATTTTACTAATGCTATCTCTTGAACATAATGGAGATAACATTTCATTTATTTGTCGCAATGTCATGATTGTTTCCTACTTTTAAAAAGTAGTCAAATTAATTTATTTATTTATCTAAATTGATCCATATACTCTATATTTTTTATAACTATCATTGTATTTAAAGTTTACACTTTGTTTGAAATAAAATTATACAAAACAAATATCTGGTATCAAAATATTAAAACGACAGTGAAACAGTATTCATCTTCATACATTTATGGATTAAACATTGTTAATCCAAGACATGGGCTGACGGTCAGCATGGATGTATTGTCTATGTACAAGTGTAGAGACAATTCGGATTACAATATATATATATATATATATATATATATATATATATATATATATATATATGACATCACATCTATTTATAACATTGGGATATGTTATTACAAAGTTGTTTTGATGTACTTGATATAAAATTCATCATTCCAAGCAATGATGATTGCAATATTCAACTTCTTAACCAATAAAGCTCAGGCCTAGAGATGAAAAAATGAGAACAGATGTAGAAGAAATATTTCTGTTCAAATTTTAGGATTGTTCACGCTCAATTTCTTGAGATATTTGAATCGAAGTTGAATGAACAATGTATCGCAGATTAATTCATATTCCTACAAGGGGGGGGGGGGGGGGGGGGGGGGGGGGGATATAACTAATACAGTAATTCTCTGTTTATTTATACGGATTCGGGCATTTCTCATTTCTTTTCTAAATGTTGAGGATCAAAGCGAGATTGCCGAAATTAGATGGGGCATTTGACATGAGCTCCCTTAATCACAAAATATCCAGATTTGTTCCGCGGACATCACTCCGACCTCAAATATAACAATTCCAAAGGCTGTTCCATCAATTTTCCAATCACACACACACACACAGATATATATATATATATATATATATATATATATATATATATATAACGAAAGTATAATTTACACCCCTTTCGTAAAATCCTGAACACGCCAATTTTTGGATATGCATAGATACACACTTGCCCCTATGTGACTGGGACACGATTAACTTGTAGTTTATTTACATGGAAAACAATGGTGCAATGTCATTGTACTCAGCAGAAAACCAGAAGTCACCATATACGGAATTTTTCCTGAATTCAGATTTTACAATTCCCTTCCTATCAACACAGAGAGGTTGAAATGGCTGCCCGTTTACTTGTCGTCGACAGGCGTAGTTAACTAATGAGTATAACGCCGTCATCTGGACGGTTGATTATAACCATTGTAATGTCAGTCTCCTCCAACTGCACTTACTGTCCTCTTGATTAATGAAGCTGCAAATAGGTATCTAATATTCTGAAGCAGCGAATGATTAACGGTATATTTCCTCTCCCATCCATCAGGGCTTTTGTGTTCTCTGATTATGGGACACGCCCGTGCATATTCTGTTTTTCAGTCTGTGACGTCATTTTACGTGTCAATTCTTAATTGTAAATTCTTTAATTTTATTTTGAATTTTGTAATGGTATTTATCAGGTGTATATGTTATTGTTTTTTGTGTGTTTGATAATATGAGAGAGAGAGAGAGAGAGGACAGCAGACAGCACGACAGACAGCTAGATAGATAGATAGATAAGTAAAAAAAAAACCAGGGCACACGTACAAAATTCATCATATTGAACGAAATGAATAACATCGGTCTTACGTAACATTATAACGTCGTGTGACACCGTTCTTATTGATCATTTGTCACGGCTGTAAATAATATAGTGTTCATCAGAAGTCTGGAATAGTGATGATATCATAATTTCTATAGGAACATCGCAACGTTTCCAGAAAGTACCAAACACACACCCAGAGACACACATATACAGAGAGACACGCACACACATACACATACACACAGAGACACGCACACACATACACACACCCAGAGACACACATATACAGAGAGACACGCACACACATACACATACACACAGAGACACGCACACACATACACACACACAGAGACACACATATACAGAGAGACACGCACACGCATACACACACAGACACACACACAGAGACACACACATACCCACACACACAAAGAGACACACATATACAGAGAGACACGCACACACATACACACACAGACACACACACACACATACACAGACACACACACATACACAGACACATATCCACACACACACAGACACACATACATACACACACACAGACACACACACACACATACACAGACACACACACATACACAGACACATATCCACACACACACACAGACACACATACATACACACACACAGACACACATATACAGAGAGACACGCACACACATACACATACACACACAGACACAGACACACATACACACCCCCAGAGACACACATATACAGAGAGACACGCACACACATACACATACACACACAGACACATACACACACACAGAGACACACATATACAGAGACACACATATACAGAGAGACACGCACACACATACACACACAGACACATACACACACACACAGACACACATATACAGAGAGACACACACACACATACACATACACACACACACATACACACACACAGACACACACATACCCACACACACACACAGACACACATATACAGAGAGACACGCACACACATACACATACACACACAGACACATACACACACACACACATACCCACACACACACAAAGACACACACAGAGACACACATATACAGAGAGACACTCACACACATACACATACACACACAGACACACACACACAGACACACACACACATACAAACACACCCACCTCTCTCTCTCTCTCTCTCTCTCTCTCTCTCTCTCTCTCTCTCTATATATATATATATATATATATATATATATATATGTATACTTAAAACCAACACACCCAACATCCAAAGTGTCGGATCTGAATATAGATACCAGTTCAGATAAATAAGTATAATTATATTTATTTATTCACCAATCGAGGGCCCTCAGGAGTATGTACAATTTTAACAATAACAGTCATTATAAATGCCTGATGCTATATACGTATATATACATACATGTATACACAAACACATACATGTATACACAAACACATACATGTATACACAAACACATACATGTATACACACATACATACATACACATATAAAGCATTAGAAACTGACTAACGACAAGTGTAAGAATTAGTCAAAGCTTTGGGACGTAGATTTTAGATAATCTCAAAATTGTCGCCATTGTCGTCCGTCACGTTTTGCATGTGTACCTATACATTGGTGATAGAGCTTGGATATGCAGGTTTAATGACCAGTCGCAGCTACCTCGCCACCAAGAAGCCGGGTGTCGATTTCCCAATACCATCGCCTTGTCAAGCCTAAGGCGTTCATCTTTGCCAAGTGTCCCGAATTAGAAACGAAATTCGGGTATACGGCGGTCCCATGTCACGGTAGGCGTTGGCAAGATAAAGAACCCTCCCTGCAACAGCCCTGTGCGTCACACAAAAGTCAAACTTCGTGACTCGTAACATCTCAAAAGCAATAGAAATTTCTGGAATGGGACATAAAACTATACCCGAACAAATAACTTTTTCATGTTAGTATGTTTAGTCAGAGGTGGTATCTTGTCTCAAGACGTTCACGTCATTAATGTTAAGAAATCATTCAAGATTTAGAATTTTAAGTGAGCAAGAGGGGGACATTACTTGTTTGGAAACTTTCGTCATATACATGACTTTCTTCACTAGCTTATATCCTTTTTATGTTATGAAAATCAAGCTAGTTTATCTGATTAAGTACAGTTTGCATACATTTTTCCCCCAAGAATCTAGGTTTTGAAATTTAAACTCTTCAAGCGGATTTTTGTTTGGTATACATTGATGGGAATTGTAAGAAAGAATAACTGTAATTTTACACCTGAAGCCATCATTATCGAGTAGCTTTCTCTTTAGACATTGCCTCTCTGATTTAGGCTGCAAAATATGATTAGTTACAGACAATATACCTCAGGTAAGCAAATACCCCTACCTGGCGTCATATAAAAAAGAATATTGCGTAATGCCAGTGACGTCCGAAACATGACAGAGGAAATTCGGACATCGGCGGAGACTCTGTACTCCCGCACACGGTTTATAGAGAGTACTAATACACGGGAATCACTTTGTCCATCTGCCCGAAGACATGTCCAGAGTATACCTTTAACACTGACAGATTTGATTACATGTAAAACTTTATGCATACCTTACGTCAATGTTGTTATTGTTCAAAGTGTATTTTAAAACCCATTTATTTTTCAATGAGCACAGATTCACTATTACTCACCGTTGAATGCGTCCCATGCAGGTATTACTCCCGTTTGGACAGTTCTACTAAAATCTAAAAAGTAGAACATTTGATTTATTTTATATGATTATGCTATTTTATTATTCATAACATGAAGGGGGAAAAAGTCAAATATATTTCATATATATGATTGATTGATTAAATATTGTTTAACCTCCCGCTCGAGAATCTTTCACTCATATGGAGACGTTACCATTGCCGGTGAAGGGCTGCAAAATTTAGGCCTATGTTCGGCGCTTATGGCCTTTGAACAAGGAGGGATCTTTTACATGCCACACCTGCTGTGACACGGGACCTCGGTTTTGCGGTCTCATCCAAAGGACCGTATTTCATATATAACAGAAAGTAAACTTATTGTCTTTGATCTCGAAACCTGAGGAGTATATAATATCTTGATAAACTTTATAAATTTTTTTTTCATACCATAAAGTATGCGGTTCGTTATCAAGTTTACTATAAAACTGATTTGAAATGCTTTGATTTAGTTCTAAGAAATATCAACACATTCCTGAACAAAGTGATACATTTCTGCACCGAGGTACATATGTATCAATACAAAGAGCGCTACTCTACAATAATTGATTTGCTGTTCCAAAATTCTTTAATGTGCAAATTCGTGTCGCTTCACGTGTCAGGCTACCATGTACTGGTGTCAATTAACGTTCACTCTGATCAGCGCATCTCACTAATTAATGTCATTTAAAATTTAGATGCTGACCCCTTTGCACCGGACCAAATGTTTAGTTTTTTTCAAGTTCTCAGTCCTGTTATCTTTGAATGAACTATAATTTTATTATTGCATGACTGTCGACGAATTCAAAACTTCATAAAGAAGATATATTTAAACTTAATATTGACAGAAAATTACGTCACATTAATATTTATTACTAGCTCTATTTTGGTATACATAGTTCATGATATTCACGAATCAGAACACTGTTTTTATGAAATTCAACATTCTTTTAAAATTTGAAATATTTTAGGCACTCCTTCTAGGTACAAACTATTGTTGTCGTAATGTGTGTGACGTGTTGACCAATATTTGAAAACAACGCTCGTTTCAAAATAATCAATTGGTATAAGCACGTATATTTCTTCATCATAAATTATTATGTGAAATATATGTAAAATGATGTGAAGAAAATATCGAAGAAAATCTCTGAAGTGTTTAGGATAAAAGTCTAAAGCAGAATTTCAAATCACTTTTATCGAGGAAAAAAATGTACTGTTTTTATTCAAAACTTCAAATCCCGTTACCATCTTATAGATCATTTATAATGTCAGCGATTACAATATCGTGCATAAATTGCCTACGTTCAATATGCTGCATATTACTGATTGTGAATCTCGAAGAATCCATTAAACACATCAAACGACTAGTGCGAATACAGTACATGATAGAGGTCGTGGTTACCAAATGCAAAATAAATATTTTGATTTTTAAAAAATAGTTGCTACAAGCTGTAAACAAGTGAAATCCTTGCTGATATGAGCATAATTTCCTAAAGGAAAGATTGCTAGTTTGAATTCATTACACTTTCTAAATGTGAAAATAGTTTTGAAACGTATTTGTTTTGGTGATTAACATTGTTTTCGTACATCAAACAATGACTTCAAATTAAACGTGTAGTGAAATTCATCACCAATTTCATTTGAATCGCATATATTACAAAGTCTTGTTTCTCTAGCTTAATTCTCCAGCCTTCATTTTTGATAGGCAAGTGATGATTACAGGTTCGAATTTTGCAAAGCGTTAAAGCATTTTTTCCTGCATGAGTAAGATATTGAAATATTTTTCGTTCATCCTTGTACATTTTATCATTCGTTCATGTCGTAATTTTTCATAGTAAAGTAATTTTTTTTGTTTGTATTTGACTTTGCCGCACATTAGATACAAGTATGCTGATCTCTTGTTCGGCGTATTTGGCAGGACAAATTGCAATGTAAATAGTCCCGAAGGTCATCTTGCAATGTAATTACAGGGAAATTCAACATGGCAAACCTGCTTTGTTTATCTCGTGATATGCTATTTTTAAACCCCTAACACGCCAAACTAAACAAAACAAAAATTGATACAAAAGGAAAATAGTTTTCTTCATATATTTCTTTGATTTTGCACTCTGCAAACATAAAACCATGCCCTAATAATTTCCTTGACATACACCAATAACAACACAAATGTAGTAACTAGCTTTTTTATGTCGACCTTGACTCCAGGCTAACATTTGATTTATAACATACAATTATTTGCATAATCATAGAATATCAGCTGTCACAGACTGATGTGTCTGATAAAACAATCTCAGCGATCCACTTATGTCATCTAACTCAAAGAGTGGATGTTATTTCAGTCATTGTGCATTACAAAAACAAACTATATATATATATATATATATATATATGTGTGTGTGCGTGTGTGTGTGTGTGTGTGTGTGTGTGTGTGTGTGTGTGTGTGTGTGTGTGTGTGTGTGTGTGTATGTGTGAGTGTGTGTGTGTGTGACATAAAAGCAAAATAATAAAACTGAAAATCATTACGTACAAATCAAAGAAATGTTGATACAGATGATGGTTTGTTTACTCCATGTTCCTAGTGTAACACACTTTATATAATTAATAATTAACATGGATGAATTGGCGGTCACACTCACAGCGCCATGATTTAAATGGACACTACATGAGGTACACTACCATGAAAAGGTGACGATAACGAACAGCGATCAATCTCATATCTCCTGTAAAGAATACCAAATCAGAAGTAGAGCAAACAAGGACCCCTGTACATACCAGAGGTAGGATCCGGTGTCTAGGAGGAGTAAGCATCCCCTGTGCCCATACTTTGTATTGTTGAGTTCTTCATAATGATATACTATAGTAAGTGATCATCGTATGAAAGATATTCATGTACTCTATACGGGTAAATTATACCTCCTGCTTCGCTCGTTCGTACCACGGCGTCATTAGCAACGGAGCCATTTACTCTGTGTATTCAGAACTGTTATCAAACTTACAAAACGACTTTTGTATCAAACTGAAAATTCACAGAATATTTATAGCATTGCCTTAGCATTGTAAGAAGAGGACATCTGTAGGTTGTGTCTGTTGATTAATTTTATTGATTTATTGAATAAAATTGTTTACTAAATGAAATCTGAGTTTTATTTTTGTAACAATATACAAAACAAATGCGGACGTCTTCTGTTCTCAGTATTGCCATCTTTACAGTGACCAAAAAGGAAAATACGATCAAAAACGGCCAAAGAAAACACCAGTGCTCGGGTGGATGGACCTCGTTAACTATGGCAGGCAATCCATCTAAGTGAAGGAAAACATTGACCATAAATCCCGATCCCTGTGCTCCCAGGTTGGGTCCTTTAACTTGGAGCATAGGGTGCGGCACCCTTACAGAAAACTCCAGCTGAAAACGGTGGTATCGGGCCACTGGCGCAACTAAACCCATGAGGTGTACGAAGATGAAGAAGATATCACATCTTAATAAATATGGGTCAATTTTAATCTAAGAAAAGATAGATTAAAGGAATGGCAGCAGAGAACAGATTGAGATAAGTTATTAACCTTTTTATTTATCTCTTTTCCATTCTTTCTCTGATAATTAGAAGTTAAATTTTCGAAACAATTATAGTAAAACCTTTAATTGCTCTGTTTTACAATAGTTATCTTAGGTGAGGTCAAACAATTTTGTAAATCAATTTTCATGTAGTTATTATAGTTAGGTTGATCCAATAAAATATTAACACAATGAACATCAAGAAGACAATCTGTCTCCAGTAACTTCTCATTAAAGCTGCACTGTAATCTGTTATTAGTGCAAGGTTACTTCGTGTAATTTTGTGCTCTATATTGCTATCCTTGCTCAGCTGTCCCCCCAAGAGTGCATTTTGCTCTTTAAATTCAAAAATGTGTCGACATGACCGTGTAGAATACGTGGTATAATATTGCTTGTCGCCTGTTTATACACAGGGGATGACAACACATGCCAATCACATTTTCTTCACAATTAAATTTGTCTACGACGTGAAAAGACATAGAAAAGCCATAAAACCAGACGTCCCACGGTGATCTGAAGATTCACAATTCTAAAGTTAACAGTAGCATTACGTGTATATCATGCAGTTTTTCAAAAAGCATCGATATTATGTAAGTATCAAACAATCACTCTGCATTCTCGTTCCTCCCTGTCTTTTAATCGAATGGCAGTCTATTCCTTATACTTCAAACAGGTCTATTTTAGTTTATTTCTATCAACAATAAGTACGCGACCTGCCCATGATCAAGTTTGAGATCTTGCAGAGTTCTCTTGTACTTCGGTGGAAACCAATGAAATTTACATTGAAGTATATAAATGAATTTGTAAAGACTAGATGAAACAACGCGGAAACAACAATAAACAAAGACGTTATGCCAGAAGTTCACCGCCGTGGTTAAGGAATTGGGTTTTAGGACTATAACATGCGTGACATCATTTAAATAAACACCCCCACCCTTTACCACACAAATAGGGAACAGAGAACACGAAGAAAATGCCGTGTTCGCTTCACTTCTGTGGACGATAAAGTGGAATGATACATGTTGAACGCAATCTTTCAACTATTTCAAACAGCTTTAAAAACAAGGCTGAGGGGTTCATGCAAATGTTACCATTCTAATTATATTTGCATATCATGTTTTTCGTGCTTGACGGACATTTGTGTTTTCTGTAATGAGCTTGTTAGAGGGACATTTTGTATTTCTCAACGACGACCTCTGATAAATAACATCAGTGACGATCATTTCTTTGCATATCTAGTGGTATGGACGGTATTATTAACTGTACCAATCAAGACGATAAGAAAATAAAATCACTTTGTTATATTTAATAACGAAATTAACACATGATCTTATTGATAGGTAATTTAAATAATACGAATCGTTTATTGATATAAAAAAAAAAACAAACAAAGGAGATGACAGTCAAAAGTTATAAAGATGTAGCGCAATATTATGTAATATCACACATGGTTAATTTTCCATCAAAATATATTTCGTAATATATTACGATGGTTATGAATAGAACACACCCACAATTCATAGACAAAGTAGCCTCTACAACACTAAGGTTTGGAGAGAGTATAAATGCTGCTATATTGATCTCTGTTATGGATCCTGTGTTGTTTTAATCGTCATGAACCCCATTAAAAGATCAGGCTTACGTCATATCAGTATGCCTGACCATACTGACGGTTTGTTTATATGATCATTAACTTGTCACATGTAACAAATCAAAACACAATTACTCCCATCGGTTACTTTCGCGTGCGCGCGCTTGTGTGTGTGTGTGTGTGTGTGTGTGTGTGTGTGTGTGTGTGTGTGTGTGTGTGTAAATTCTGAAATTTCCTGTATTTCGTTATACCTATAGATGAAAACACATACACTGAGTGTACGATAAACTCTTTGAAGTCACGTCAGACGTTAGACTTTTTATAGGGAATACGTCACATCTCCTATAAGGAATATGTCACACCTCCTATAGGGAATACGTCACATCTCCTATAGGGAGTATGTCACATCTTATAGGGAGCACGTCACACCTCCTATAGGGAGCACGTCACACCTCCTATAGGGAGCAAGTCACACCTCCTATAGGGAGCACGTCACACCTCCTACAGGGAGCACGTCACACCTCCACGTCACACCTCCTATAGGGAGCACGTCAAACCTCCTATAGGGAGCAAGTCACACCTCCTATAGGGAGCAAGTCACACCTCCTGTAGGGAATATGGCATACCTCCTATAAGGAGTTCGTCATACCTCCTATAGGGAGTACGTCACACCTCTTATAGGGAGTACGTCACACCTCCTATAGGGAGTACGTCACACCTTCTATAGGGAGTACGTCACACTTCCTATAGGGAGTACGTCACACCTCTTATAGGGAGTACGTCACACCTCCTATACGGAATATGTTATACCTCCAATAGGGAGTACGTCACACCTCCTATAGGGAGTACGTCACACCTCCTATAGGGAGTACGTCACACCTCTTATAGGGAGTACGTCACACCTCTTATAGGGAATACGTCAATCTCCTATAGGGAGTACGTCACACCTCCTATAGGGAGTACGTCACACCTTCTATAGGGAGTACGTCATACCTCCTATAGGGAGTACGTCACACCTCTTATAGGGAGTACGTCACACTTCCTATAGGGAGTACGTCATACCTCCTATAGGGAGTACGTCATACCTCCTATAGGGAGTACGTCACACCTCTTATAGGGAGTACGTCACACCTCCTATACGGAATGCGTCACACCTCTTTTAGGGAGTACGTCACACCGGTTATAGGATTGATTGATTGATTGATTATTTATTGCTTTCCGCCACACTCAACAATTTTTCAGTTATCTGGTGGCGTCCAGTTTTTGTTGGTGGAGGAGAGAACCCAGATACAATGCATCCGAGAAGAGACCACCGACCTTCCGCAAGTAAACTGGCAAACTTGCTCACATAACGCCGCGGCCGAAATTCGAACACGCGCCGACAGAGGTGAGAGGCTTTGTGATTTTGAGCCCGATGCTCTAACCACTCGGCCACGGAGGCCCCCGTTCCGGTTATAGGATGTACGTCACACCTCCTATAGGGAGTATGAGGAACGGTCCCACTTTGAACTCTTCTGATGTAAAATTAGAGCAATATCAAACAAAATTTGATATCCAAAATATATCCAGTTTACAAATTAAACGTATTGTCTCATTAGCAATGATGGAAATCTAATGATGCAATTAATATATTGAATTCATTGAATTATATATACTATATAACAATATATGTCATCGGAAAATAATTCTTGAATTGCAAACTTTGTAAAACAACTCATACGTTTAATGTATTTACACATAGATGGGTTGTTTAATGTATTGTTTAATGTCCCGCTCGAGATTATTTGCCTCATATGGAGACGTCACCATTGCCGGTAAAAGGCTGCAAAATTTAGGCCTATGCTCTGTGCTTGCGACCTTTGAGCAGGAAGGGATCTTTAGCGTACCACATCAGCTGTGACACGGGGCCTCGGGCTTTTCGGTCTAATCCGAAGGACTCTCCCATTTAATCGCCTCTTATGAAAATTGAGGAGTCCTGAGGAACTATTTTAGCACCGATCCTCAAGGGATAGTGGTACAATTTTATAAACATGAAATAACGTTACCTGCATGAACATACTAATGGGCCGCGTTTTATGTCATTCGAGAGTATGACGATTTGACAGAGTGGCATCAGCGACATATCACAGCCTGAATAGCACGGTGTACTCCGTTGACACTTAATTGATTTTTCCTATTTTAAATAGGTTTGTAAGTACACTCTTTGCCCAATCATTGTAGCTAAGATTGTTATAGGAGCTGGTGATCTGAGAATAATTTGCAGTTTGAGAGGAAAGAACTTTAAATACGAATACAGTACATGCAGATACACCGATCTGACCCTGATTCAATAGGCTCTCTGGTTCACCTGAGAGTGTAACCAATCAGACCTAGATGTTGAATTCATCTTGTATTAGATTCTTTAAATGTCCTTCTTGTTGAAGGTGATAATGATAATTTAAGTCAGTGTGAAGTTTTGTGTACTGATGATAAGAAAAGAAATACAGTACTTTACGGTCATAAGCGGAAATACTACCGTGGTAGTCAAAGCCAGTACATTGTTTTAAGAACTACTTGTATTATGTTTCCCATTTCATTGCTTGTTTCGCATGTGTATGCATCAACACATTTTCAAATGTGTCTGTGGGGATCCGGGTTAGAATAGGTCCTCAGTAATCCAGCTTGTCGTAAGAGGCAACCAAATGGGGCCGTCCTTCAGATAAGATCGCACTTGCTGTGACGCGGGTCCTCGGTTTTGGCGGAAAAACCAAGGCCCCGTGTCACAGCAGGAGTGGCACGATAAAGAATCCTCCCTGCTCAAAGACCATAAGCACCGAGCATAGGCCTAAATTTGCAGCCCTTCACTAGCAATAGTGATTTTGATATTTGATTAATAAAGCATGTTCAGTTTATGTCTAGATGTCTTTCTGAACTGCTTTACGTACCAAATGGCTAACTGAGCATTCAAATAATCAAACATACTGCCATAGTGATACACGTACACGAATTTTTCTAATGTAACAATGAATTTAATGGTCGAAGGATCATTGAGTGCAGTTCTGCATTACCCAGATGATGTTGAGCTAAACCTTTTCTTTGTTTCATGAAGCTACATTCTTATATTTTTTTCTTAGGTCATCCTGGCTGATCACACAGTTTTCAAGGGCATTCAAGCTACTCAGTGATATTGAACTTTGACCCAGAATCAAATGTCTATAAGACTGATGAATAAAGTCCTATAATTTTGCTTCACAGATGGTAGGAATTTACATAATGAAATAACATTTAGCAGACATTTTATCCTTACGTCTGTTTGGGATCTGATCAATTCCATTCCACTGTAACTCATTAAGATTTAGAAAATCGATAACAAAGTTATGATCTAAAAATATCATGAGGAGTTAATTAAACATTTCAGAAAATCTTGATTCAGCTCTTTTAGACTAATGAGTCATGCTTTTATTGCTTTGTTGCTACTTTGTTAAGTACGGAAAAAAAATATAATATTTTGTCCAAAATAGTTTTCTAATCCAATCATGCCAAGCCAATGCTTCTACTGACAATATGCTACGGAAATAGACTCAGAATCATGACATAAAATATTAATCTTGCAATAAATCACACTATATGAATGCAGCTTGAATCAAGTAGAAAATGTCCTTTTTTATCTTCATAGAATATTTCATTCCTGCAATAGACATTGCAGTTGGATGTTATTAAGTAATAATTCATGGTTGATTTCGAAATTTAGCATCGTTGATATTGAGAATTTAGAACTATTCTGAATGAAACAAACTTTGCATGGTATATAACTGTCTTTTGAAAGTATAGGTCTGTATAAAGATTTTAATCTGATAAGAACTATGCATCACCTATATCAAATAAACTACTACGTTTTTTAACATACAGAATGTGTGAGGGTTTAAACATATTAATACATAAATTGTATATGCAAAGAGAATAACTTGACACCTGTTGTTTATAAAAGGGTCATTAAAAAAGAAAAATGCCCCATTTTAGACATGATGTTTTTCTAAAAATAATAATTGACATTCAAATTTGATTCTTTTTATTTTATTTTAACAACAGAATATTGAACTACAGATATTCAACTTGTTGTATAAAATAAGATGTTTAAAATGAAAACTATTGACATTTTACCTACATATATGTCGCTTGAAAAACTACGTCCATCTTGTACCTTTATAAAAACAAGTTGCAAATGTCCCGTATCACATTTTTTCTTAAACGAATCCATCACACATGCAAAAAGAAAATATATCCTTAATTTTTTTTTTTTTTTTTTTTTTGGACATAGAAAGAATTTATTGACACAATACCAAAATGCATTATACATTGTATTGAGCAATTTCCAAATTTGTTTTTCTTTAAATGAAAATGCTAGAACAGTGTCACTGTAAACGAAAACTCGTTTGTAATGTATTATGTTGATTATTGATAACAGTATTAGTAACCTGAACTAGCTTCACTTAACTATCAAATTGTAAGGGTAACATGAAAAACAAATCCTAGGTTGCTTGGTTGGTTTGTTGCATATTGTTCAATGTCCCGCTCTAGAATTTTTCACTCATATGAAGACGTCAACATTACCGGTGAAGGGCTGCAAAATTCAAGCCCATGCTTGGCGCTTACGGCCTTTGAACAGGGGGGAGGGTCTTTATCGTGCCACATTTGCAGTGACGTGGGACCTCGGTTTTTTGCGGTCCTTCGGATGAGACCGCAAAAACCAAGCCCCGTGTCACAGCAGGTGTGGCACGATGAAGACCCCTGCCTGCTCAATGCGCCGAGCATTTCTGGAGTTTCTACTTTGATTGGAAGTTTAAGGACAAGTACGAAGCGATTTAGTACCCAACGACCATGTGCCATGTGATGACTTGTAGAACTCCACATTGAGTCGCTTCTGTTGATAGATATTTTCCCGTGGCTCAATTAACCGATGCACATCTCTTCTGACATTAGCGTTTCTTTACATAATGGAAACCAACAACACTCGACAGAGCACATATCTGCCATATTCTCTTAAATTTCAAAGCATGGCTGCTCAAAAACGTGAGATAACAGGAAGTGATGTAGCTTTGAAGGTCAGATTCTGTTTGGTTAGTTGGTTGTTTGTTTGTTTCTTTTACGTCCCGTCGAGAATTTATCACTCATATTGAGACGTCACCAGCTGTAGGTAAAGTACCGTAAGTTTAGACCTATGCTTAGGGCATACGGCTATATTAGTGAGGGTTCTTTAGCATACCAACGCCTACCGTGACACGGGATCTTCGTTTCTAAGGTCATATCCGAAAGACCTTTGCTTCTCATTTCTAAATGCCAAGCGTTTGGCAAAGGAGCAATCACTACCTAATTTTACGTCGTAGGTTTGACGCGGCCATGGCACGAGCGGGGGCTCGAAATCAAGACCCCCCGATTACAAAGCGAACGCTCTACCACAGAGCTACCATGACCGGTGTTTCGCATTGGTAACGGAGAGAACATACTACTATAAGACATGCCAGATCTTGGAAGTTCCCTCATAATAACTTTTTTTGGTCATCATGACTATCAATCAAAAATCAGAAGTATGTCAGTCTATAGATATATTCCATGCCTACAAGGTGTAAAATATTCGCATGTTTATGAACAAATATCACCTTTAGATGCACTTTTTTTTTTAATTTTGTAAATTATGAAACACTAGTCAATGTCACTTGGGTTTACCCCATGATTTCGTTTTGTCAGTATGCATTCTATATTTTAACTCTGATGCATCATTGAATTATTGTGACACATTATATTGAGAATAAAATAATAGATACTAATATCGGGAGAAATAATTTCTTTAAATTGTATATATATTTAACTTTGTTTTTTTAAATCAAAAGACAGAGAAGATGAATTCTACTGAAAATAATCGAGAATGTTTGACAGAATGCAACTGAAATAATGAAATCCTGTCGGGTCACTGACCACATCAATATAAAGAGTACCCACGATACATTTGCTTTATTCTGATTGCAAATATTACTGGAGGGAATATATCTACTATATATAAATTTGATTTACAGAAACCCATACTTCAATGCGTCTCCTTGATGGCGGAATCCATATCTTTACATATTACCAAAATTAGTATCTGAATGAACTATACCCGTCCAGGGCTTACAATGTAATGAACTGAATGGTTTATTATGGCATTATGGTGCTTCACGCCATTAGTTTCGTCCTATATAGCGGTATTATGTCGTAACTGTTAACGTTGAAATTTGTTGGTAGTCAGAACTAAATTGACAGGGCGATGGCCGCCCAGCAAAGTACTAATTTACAGCTTAACACCTGCATTATTTTTTTTACATAAACCTATCCACGCTATTGATTATCAATCAATATATATTAAAATCTGAAGGAAATTTCTAGCTCAATATTGAGTACGCTAGGAAAAGTGTTCGTGGCTAAAGTAATGGTTTATATAATCATTATTTAATCTCAATTCTAAACGCAAGAAATGTTTATCAAACCAAAGCTGAATCAATTTTCAATTCCTTTAATAAAAGAAACGAGGCAAATTAGATGTTTTACCATTGACTAGTAACCAGAGACGTTGTCAAGCAGGGGTATGCTAGAATCCCCATTTCTAAAATATACTGAGATAACAAAATCAATATATTTCCACTTTTAAAATATGCCGAAATTAATTGAAGAAAATTATGTGAAACTAGGTCTTTGAAGATATTTTTATACAGAAAATAAATTTATGGAGGTCGTTTGTAGCATGGGAATAATAACCATGGATTAATGGATTGATTGTTGTTTAACGTCCTGCTTGAGAATCTTTCACTCATATGGGGACTAATAACCGTGGAAGGGTGGAGGAGAAATTGAAAGGCTGACGAAGCGCATGATACAGACTGTACCTCCGTGTTTCTATTTTTGTTTTACTTATTCATTTATTTATCATTATTATGTTGTTGTTTGTTTGTTTGTTTGTTTTATTTGTTTGTTTGTTTGTTTGTTTTTCTTATAACAATACTAACATTTCAGTTCTGTTCACGTTTAAACAATGGTACACAAGACAGGTCTAAAGTAAATGTTTAGAAAGCATCTAATTAGAAAGACCCTTTACAAATTCTGTCCTCGACATCCATTCCTTGTCTTATATTTCATGCTGTAAAGGGTTTGTCTACAATTAGATATAATTTTATCACCCGTACAGCGGTACATGTAGCATGGTTTGGGTTTTATATAATCATTATCTATAACTTTATCACCGTACAGCGGTACATATAGCATAGTTAGGATTTTATATAATCATTATATATAATTTTTTCACCCGTACAGCGGTACATGTAGCATGGTTTGGGTTTTATATAATCATTGTATATAATTTTATCACACGGACAGCTTAAGCATGGTTAGAGATTTAAGGTAGAATGTACATATTATATATCAGCATATCTTTTATAATTCAATCTTTTTGTGCTGGTGTTAGAAACTCTTTCAGGGTGTGACGAGCCACCTTAATAATCTCTTAATGTTAGAGTACTAATTTTATGTGTGCCGAGCAGGGACGTTTAACCCTGTATTTTCTGTACATGTACCTCTATATCATCCCGTGCAGTAGTGTTCTATTCTTAAAACACTTTGCTCGCTACATCAATCAATGAATCATGCATTTTAGGAGATTCTATTTTTATTTGATCAATCACTTCCTACCACTATGGAATAAGATATAGAACATTATTATTCACAGCACACTAGCCTAGTTGTTTCTGCAACGAAAGTAAAAACCCTATAAAAATACACGTGATTTTTTCCTTCGGTGAATTATTAATTAGGTCAGCAAAGTTAATCTTGCATTCAAGATGCATTTCTAGCATCTTGTTATGTTTGGGCATTTGTATAAATTTTAAAGGAAGGAAATGCATGTACTCGTATAACTTTATAAGACAATGAATGTGGATATAAGCATATACAGTCTTGTAGACAATGGAGAGTGTTTCCTTAATGTAAAAATCTAACGGTAATAGTGATAGTTAAGGTTACCATAAAATTATCGTAGAACATTAAATAAAAGGGAAAAAAGAACTGACTAGAAATATCATTTTGACAAAGATTAGTATACCGTTTATGTATTTTGAGAATGTGATGTGTGGGCACGGATTAGATTAATATACATGTACGGTATTACTGCCCGTTTACACTCCCAGCTGCATGTGTTTACTTGATGGTTTCGTGACATGGAGTGTCTTACCGTGGTAAGTAATTGTCATCTTCACAATCCTCTTCAAGTTATCTCAGCTGTAAATTATGATACTGCCCGCACGAATTTAGTGTTACTGTTACTGGACCAATCATTATCAAGTTAACTGTAAATTATGATACTGTCCGCACGAATTTAGTGTTACTGTTGCTGGACCAATCATTATCAAGTTAGCTGTAAATTGTGATACTGTCCGCACGAATTTAGTGTTACTGTTACTGGACCAATCATTATCAAGTTAGCTGTAAATTATAATACTGTCTGCCGTAATTTGGTGTTACTTTTAGTTACCCAATGTTTTGCCATTGCTATCTTGACCAATTGTAATGATAGTCATTTCCTCGTGAAAACGATATGGTTGTGAACAATGCGCGTATTAGGCTTGATAAATATAGTACTTCTATTTTAACGGCTGGGGAATTTGAGAGAATTGAAAGTAAGATGTGAAAATGGGAAATTAATTTCATTTTTGAAATTACATGAGGGGTATGAAACTGCATCACTTAACATCGGCGCAAACTTGCTTCCTGAAGTGCGTCGCAGTTCACACCCTCATGTATTTTTAAAAATGTAATCTATTTCTGTAATTTGCAGCTTACTGGTAATCGCTGCAGATATTCCAAATTGCAAGCTATTAAGAACATTAAATGGTGAGAACGTGCAACAGTGACAAAATTCAGACTGGCGGTAACAGAAGTTGATTTCTTAAATCTATACTATCTGCCTGGCAGAACATATTAACTGTAGTGTTATACAGATAATGCGGGAGTGATTTGTCTTTTGTCCACTTAATGGCTGGCGGGATTTTGTATCAATATATTAACGTTTTATTGGGTTAGATTGCATGATATTTTAGTGATCTTTCGACTATTTTAGATCTTTTCCCATACAGCTGTGTACATTTTTTAGTCATTTACGTTATGAAATTTCCAAACATAAATGGCGTTTTGTATTATTCGCCTGCTGTATCAAAATCGAGCGCCGGATCCTCGACAAGAAAACTTTTGCGCATTTCCTATCTTTTCTACGTGTTACTTTTCCTGTTTTACTGCATCGATCCACATTTGACTATGTGCTGTTTGTCACAAATCGTAGCGAATATCCATAGTATATATATATATATATATATATATGTGTGTGTGTGTGTGTGTGTGTGTGTGTGTGTGTGTGTGTGTGTGTGTGTGTGAAATATTCACAAAGCCGACTGAGTATATATACTAGTTTTCCAATTCTTCAGGAATATATATATATATATATATATATATATATATATATATATATATATATATATACTATGGATATTCGCTACGATTTGTGATATATATATATATATATATATATATATATATATATATATATATATATATATATATGTGTGTGTGTGTGTGTGTGTGTGTGTGTGTGTGTGTGTGTGTGTGTGTGTTCAGTAAACGTTATGTCATACTACAGCACATTACATATGATTCCGGACACAGAGGATAAAGCTATTTAAGACTCACACTTCAGTGACCAGATAATGCACTCCATACACCTGGTAACAGTGTATAAAAATAGCTGACTATCTCAATATTGATGACATAGGTAGTATTAAATGTACGACAAAGCCCCGCAGATGTACACAATATTTCAACTGCATAAAACAAGTCACATCTCTCTCTCTCTCTCTCTCTCTCTCTCTCTCTCTCTCTCTCCAGAAATAAGTAGAGAAATGTCTACGCAAGTAGCTGTATAATGAAAATGTTACAAAGCCAATTAAGTATTACTCGACTAGCTTCTTTACTTCGAGTATACTCATTCAACTTTGTGATAGATAGTGATATATATATATATATATTGTTCATATGGAAATTCTGCACAGTGTTGAGTAAATCTGCACCTGGTCAGGATTAGGAGCATATTAACTTTTGCATACACGTTGTCGCAAATTATTTACTACCGTGTGTAAATTGACTTATGTAAGTATGTCGTCATGTGTATCGCATCATTATCTATTTTAAGCGTTGTTACGGTTGTGTATGTAATGGTGGGGAAAAATATCAGTCGGTAGACATGGCGGCTAGAAAGCAAAGCTCTTATCTATTAGGTACGAAGCCATAGAGGAGCAAATGGAAAACCCAAAAATCAACAATGGGTCTATATACAAGTCCGTGTCAGATGAACAAAGGCTCTGAAAGAACACCTGAACAACGCAAGATGAGAATTCACACTTTACAGAGAATGTACAGAGAGACCAAAACTGAAATTTAAAACGTGGAAAAGGCAGAAGAACATGTAGATATTTCGAAGAGCTAGATTCGATTCTTGGAAATCGGCCGGCTTCCTCCCCTGTAAAAGTTATAGAAACATTGAGTAAAAAACGTTCTTTTGAATGTGAAGATGAAAGCGATTTCAGCGAATCCGAGTCTATAGATACAGGTCCTCTTGAAAATCTAGAGGAGTTTGGAGATGATAATGAAAGTTGCCAGGTCACAAACACAAAGGATAACAAAGAAGTGAAAGATGCTGCCAATACAGATAATAAAGAGGACAATGTGCTATCAAACGAAAAGAAGGAAGGCAGTGGATCTGCAATAGAGGCCGCAAGTAAAACAACGGAAAAAAGGGAAGTAACCGCAACAATTGAAAAGAAAAAGGCGCGTAAAAGTAAACTTGAATTGGCCTTAACATAATGGACAGCTTTAGTAGCTCAAATGAGAATGCTTAGGTCAAATTTCTTGATCTAGGACGCCGAAAGTTAGATTTGGAAAAACAGAAAATAGACGTGGAAAGAGCAAGAATGGAGTCAGAGGAAAGCCAAAAGCGAGAGGAACGACCACACCAGTTTAACATGATGCAAATGATTATGGGGGTGTGTAACAAGAGACAGTCATGCCCACCTAGCGCCCCATCGTTTGCCACAGGAAGTCAGATATTAGGAGGTCAAGAAACATTGCAGATGTGCAAGGTCAACAGTTTTCTGGTGCCAACCAATGTCCACAATATCAACGCCAATCTCCCGGGATAGATAATCATGAGGATTCTACTTTTTATAACCTCTATCTTTGGTTGAGACCTGCTAACAATGGAGCGAATAACGTTAATTGACGACCACAAGGAATGTGACCCTAATTCTTACCTTTCTGTTATTTGTTATTAAGGTACATTTTAAGTGTGTTAAAGTGTCTTAAGAAAGGTTCTGTAAAAAGAGTTCTTAATAATATTGACACTTGTATGCATTTTCTAAAGTATAGGGAAAGTGAATGATGTGATGTCTTTTTCTCATTCATAAATGAACAGCTTATCGTTACAGGAAACGCTTCATTTTTTTGTAGTCGTGTTTCCTTTGTATTCATTCGTGCTATTAATGAAAAGATATATCTTATGCATTTATATGATGTGGGTATCTGGGTTCTCTCCTCCACCAACAAAAAACTGGACGCCACCAGATAACTGAAAAATTGTCGAGTGTGACGGAAAGCAATCAATAATCAATCAATTTCAATATTCAATTTATCTAATCATTGTTTGTACCTCAACGTTTTTACAACAGAAATCAGTGAACATTTGTGGTTACAAATTGACTACCAACAGATGTGAAACAAGATAGTTCAAGCGTCTTACGAGACATGTGATTATAATTCATTATATAATTCAAAGGTTATTGTTTGCAAAAGCTGCAGCAATGTCATCTCGCATGGCTTTGGCATAGAGAATAACCTCTACACGTCACCATCTTGTGTATTTCCATCGTCATCCTCAGTGTCGTTTGAATATGTATCCCAAATGTAATCTTTCTCATATTCAAAAATGTTATGTAATACAACACAAGCTCCGATTACGCTGCAAGCGAATTCGACTTTAACGTCAAGTCTCTTCTGTGGACAACGCCATCTACCTTTCAAACGTTCAAACGAATTTTCATTGGTCATTCTTTCTCTACTTAAACGATAGTTGAAAGTGGACTGAGTTTCTATGAGGGTAGATCTGTTGTTCTATGGCTTCAAAAGCCACGTCTACAACGGATACATTGGGTCGCCGAGAAGAATTACTGGCATAGTACTTTCCCCAAATGGCTTTCTCCATTCTGGAAACAAGGAGTCATTATCTCCTCTAAGATAAATATTCGATTTTGCAAAAACGCGGGCATCGTGTCCTCTTCCTGGCCAACCTATGTTTATCTCTCTAGAGATATCGCTGTGGTCGTACACACCCTGCAGAATCAACGAATAGAAGCCCTTCATGTTCAAGTAGTCTCCCTGGGAATGGTTAGGAGCTATGGCAGGAATATGCGAGTCATCAATTGCCCTACCACAGTTCGGGAATCCCCCTTTTTTATTATCGTCCTTGATGACTTTCTTCAACGTTTTTCCTTCTGGAAATCACACATATTCATCACGCAGATGTTCCATAATGGACTTGCAAACTTGATATACGAATCGTAAAGGTAGATTTCACAACAAGATTTCCAGTCGTCCGATACGCCGGTAGATGGCAGCAGTAGCCACCTTTTTTCTTCACATCTAACGGCAAGTCTACAGTCTTTGGGACCGGGACCAAAGCATTTGCCAACTTTTCACAATATATCAAGAAAGTTTCCTTCATTCAAAAATTCCCATCGCAATCTTCGTTCTTAACATCATTAAGTACGGTTCTGTTATACCAATCAGTGGATCGGACTTTTCTTCTAGTTTCCATGATTTGGGAACATCCAAAATCTAATCCTATACCCAAATACTTAGGAAATATCCTTTTTCTGTGAAAATTCACAAGTCCGAAGCGGTCCATCTTCATATTGTAAATGACACTTTGAGGATTTACTTAGGGTATGTAAATCTCGTCTGAACGCATAGCAAATTAACTTTTACTTACGTGGGTAAATTTATTCATGTGTAAATTTGCACAAATAAGCAATTTTTTGTGGTATGAATGGGGTATCAGATATATTATAGATTCAAAATACACTACTTTTATAAGAATTCCAATTGATGGTAGTTTGAATTTTGCTCAAATCGATACGGAGCAAAAATCATCCACTGTAATTTTCAGTTTCGAGGGAAAAAGAAAAGCTCTAATTGCGTCACTACTGAAGAAATCAAAGGAAAAACCCTATACGTCGTGACTTCTAGATGGCTACTTATTAAAACCACGTTCACATGCGACCATTTACTAATAGGTTTAAATTTTAAACACGCAAATGTGCAGATGTAATTTTTGTGATGCGTTCACGTGCAATAGCAAACTGTTTTAGTTATTTATGGACAAGGAGTGAAATAAATATTTTCTTATTATGTAGCTATAGGTTTTGACATTCCTTGTTCAAATGTTTTTCAAAATAATATTTGAACTTACAAACATAACAGGTCACTGCTCTTTCTAATGCAGGACACGATGCAGTTTTAAATAAAATTATGCAATATTTTATTGATAATTGCCATGTATGTAAATTTTGTTCTGCGTTCACATGGCTAAAAATACACCAGGACCAAATTTACTCATATGTGAAAGTTAATTTTCCTCGTAAGTTGACTAAATGTGTAAATTTCGCACTAGAAGTAAAATATCCACGTGCAAATCTTGAAGGCCACCCGTTCAGATGGATCAAAACATCCGGGAGCGAAATGTTTGTATATGTAAATTAATCTGCACACAGTGTTATAGACCAATAAACTCGCTTGTTTCGAATTCTCTGCCATCTGACAGCTATGTTGACCTACTTATATTATTATCTTATTATAATGTGTCTCTTATCCCCGTTGAATATCTTTATTGGTGTTCTGAAATGTAAACTGTGGTAATCTAAAGGCCCTTACATGGTCCCATTTTGTCAATTACCTGTGCATCTCTGCAAAAATATGAAAAGGTGAAGATAACGAACCGTGTTCAACCTTATCCTTCCTACAAGGGATTTAAGATTTGGGTAAACCTCTGGACATACCAGAGGTGGGATTAGGCGCTAGGAGGAGTAAGCATTCCCTGTCGACTTGTCTGATAATTTCACACTATAGATAAATCCGGGTCATGTCAGTTAAACATTTCATCATCACAAATCACATAAGCGGATGACAACTACCGAATGTTTAAATTTGAATAGAAGGACTTTGTTAATTTCCTTATAAAACAAAAACCGTGTTTAACGCTACGAAATCTCATTTCCTCACATTACAAATCATTATTATTGTGTATTATACATTGTTCAAATCTATGATGAGATGTACTGGTATCCGCTAGGCCAGCTGTGATGTGCTCTTTTAATGATACATGTACCTGTTGTTGAATCATCAAAATACAAAAATTAAACTGTTTTGATATTCTTGAATCTCTGTTTAGTAGTAGATTATCAACACACACGATACTTCAAGAATAGTTACCAAGTCCTACTCATTAAACCCACACATTGACAGAATTCAGTTAGCTCTGTTAATGTGGTGTTAATGGTTAACCATGACTAAGTAAACAAGGTTTATTTAGAGAAATATCAGAGATAAAATGTTTGTAGTACTAAACGACTCCTATAACTACTCCATAATACCAGCTCATAAACGCAGCAGACTCCTGTTTTGTTGTATTTTGTTCTGACTTCTTATTTTTCAAAAAAGAAATATTTTATTCAAAAAACAAAGAACCGGAAAACAAATATTTGTTTTGCATATTTCCTAACAGGAGTGGGTATTTTTCGTACATATATAAATTCCGAGTCTGACCTAAAATTAATTGAAAAAGAAATTAGTTTATTAATATATTCAGAGGCAAGATATCAATTTCCAAAAGCACGTGTCAGTGCTTCAAATCTGTATTTGGTGAAATTTTGCATGAAAATTACAAGACATAAGGGACATAACTCTTTATATTAATATGTGAAGCAGACCTTCGGGAAAAAAAATATCGGCAAGGAGAAAAGTTTGAATTTACTGTATTTAACTCTAGCAATTTATCAAAAAACGAGAGTTACGTAACTTAACAATATTTTTTAAAGTGTGTGTGATGAATTCAAGTATAACATATATTACTGATCACATCTATTAAAATTGCAATTTTTGACAACAACAACAACCCCCCCCCCCCCCCCCCCTCTCCAAAAAGTATTACGATGATAGACAAGGGTTACTTCATTTTCCGTAGGAAATTTAAAAGAACCTCCGAATTGTTGTTTTTTCCGATGTTATGATACGATTTACTACATATATTTTAATTATAGTAAAGCCTATTGATCTTGCTCATAATCTGTTGCATTTGAGTGAAAATTATCTATGACTATTAAAATTGTTAAACACAAGTCACGTGGCAGGGTGGATCCGAGTGAACTAAGATGAGTCCAGTAAATAAAGGGTTAAAGCTCTACAATGAGCTATGTTTCCATCACGAGTCAGTTTACTTCTGTTAAATCATTAGGCGGTTGCTGTAAACTGGTTTAGGGCATTTCTTTTGAAATCTTTATCTAAATTACATTTAAAACTCATTGTTTCTTACACTCAGGTAAATAGGATACCCTCAAAATATTGATATAGAATTTTGTAAAATTATTTGAAAATGTTTTAATTGGCTAAAAACCAACATTTTCTACACAAATTTCCTATGAATCCACCTTTTGCATTATTTACAAATTTTTACTTTAAAATTTAACGGAAAATATTACCAAAACATTTGAATCTTTCACAAACATCTTTTTATTTGTGCATTTCATGTACGAATGACCGATTTACATTGTTGTTTGATTAAATCACAGAAATCCCACGTAAACGGCAAAATCCTACTTCATGTGATATGTCCAAAATCTTGTGTATCTTGTGGCGATTCAATTGTTATCGCACATGGTATCAAGGTGTTTTTAATAAATTCCCTTTCGATAGCCCCTCGGGGTGATATACATGACTATTGTCGATCGCTTGAATATAACAAGCTCGGCATGGCATATAAGGTATCCAATGGGGAAAAATATCTTCCTGTTGTAATATAGATGTAAGCTAACCCGTCTGTGTGAAAATTTCAAATTTACTCTTCTCTACTACATTAGTTGAATCGGACAATGTGTGTTAAATAATGCAAAATCACGAAGTATACGTAGTTGATGAAATAATCACAAGGCTTCTGTAAGCATTGATGTATATATAACTGGAGTAACATATATATTGTATTCGCGATATCGCGAAATGACTTAAAAATAAAACATTCACGAATAAAGCGTAATCTACAATATACATGTAGTGAATGACGTATTCGCGTTACTTTATATCAAACAATAATCGTCTTTTATATCGTCTGGGTCATTAGTTTCTTGTCCACCTTTTGATGATTGGCAAGGTGGATGAGGATAATAGTCCGTGTGTGATGTTTAGTCTATTTTTAGAATTGGTTTTAGTCATCCCTGACTTCTATCTTTGTGTTCATTTTCTTTGTTATTCTTTTAATAAATGATATTTTCTACAAGGCATAGATTTTTGATCACCTGTCGTTTTGAAAAACGAGCTTTGACGCCTTGTAAACGAAGAAAAACAACGAGTAGTTTGGTGATCACACAAAACACTACATAAGCGGTGCATGTTCCTCGTTTATGCTTCATAAGTCAAGAGAAGGAATCCTTTAAAATCCGTTTTATAACAACACTAAGCCTTTAAACGTTCGAAAATAATTATTTTTCATTTTGTTACCGAATTGTAATTACCGAGAGTAAATTAAATCGTGGATAAAGTGAAATGCGTTAAGCAATCTGTTTCACATTCAAGATTTTGTCTGGTAAATTATTGTTTTGATATGCGAGACTTCATGAGAAACAAACTGCGGTCACGGTGGATCCCTACCATAGTGACTAACGGTGTTAATTGTATGTTTTAATTAATGTTTTTGGTGTCACATTGTAATCGAGTTTGACAAAAGACATGAATTAGTATACCACAAACAGTCGGTAATTAACCAAGGACTTCTTGTTTACGAATCAATTGAAAATAACAAAGAAATGCTTTTTAAGTTATCTGTAATTTTAAATTGTTTGTAGTACCAGATAGTTCAATTTCTTTTATAGGTGTCTCAATCAACATTGTCCCGAAATTCCGTAGACAAGCGTCATATTTTTTTTAGGAAATCGATGGCAATGAAACGGTCACATACTTAAAACACTTACCAGTAAACACATTAACAGCTTCATTACGTTCACATTTCATTACAGATCGCGCACGAGAGCGGTCTGTTTCAATACGGGTTTTCAGACTGTAGAATTAACGTTTTCATGTCTGCGGCTTTGACGTGAATATATTTCTATATTAACGTAATACGTACTTAAATGGGGATTAAAGTTATTGTTAATTAATATCAGCCTTCGAGTTGTATAATCTCTAGAAATAAATCAAGCGTATTAACATAAAAAATGTAGTAAACATTAGTATTGTCAGTTTGTATTGCCTTTTGATTCGGGTTCAATTTTTCATTTACTAATTTTTATTTATTTATTCACTCATGAAATACAAAAAGGGTGTGTACTGTTTTGTGGATTCCAGACAAATGAAAACTCCAAACACGTGTGCATGTGTATATATGTCTTTTAAAATCATTGTCCTCTAGCGTGAAATTGTTTCCACTAACTAATTTTGTTACTATAGCAATTAAGATCTTAATTAAAGTATGAATGACAATTAACTCTTCGTATGGAAGAGATGTTCAAAATGCATATCGTCATTATGGCCCGTTTTAAAGAAAAACTGATATAAAATAAAAGCGAACAAGTAGAATGGTTTCTTACATCTGCGGCCTGATATCTTTGATTTTTGGGTCAAATTGATTTCTTGTTCGTATTAAGATATATTGCTTTAATTTCTAATACAGAAGGGTAGTTCAGTATCTAGATACGATTGAAAATCAGAACATAAAACATAAAATCGTCTTTGAAAAGTAATTTAAACCAGATTTTGAGACAGCGAAATACACAATGATCCCGCTGTGAAATATATTACTATATTTAGGCCCATTCTGGCGATTATGATGCACTTATCATTAGTTAGAATGTTTATAATGGATACATTTTCAAACCAGTATGAAAATGTATCGCAGGAACAAACTGATATCAACATCATAGGTGACATCAACATCATAGGTGGCGCTAAATTTTTATCTGAAGTTTACTTCTGCAGCGACTCATAAGAAATGACAATTGTATAAAAAATACAGAAACGTTTACAAATGTATTTTGTCAATTTTTATAGGAAATTGCCAGAAGCAAAACAAGGAAAGACAAGCCGATAGAAATAAACGAGAAGAGTAAATCTATAGTGAGAAACGTCATTCTGAAAGACAGACGTTAAAATGCTATACACACGACTTACATGAATCATATCCTTGTCAATGTTATACCATTGTGAACAAAAAGGATCCAGTTAAACCTGCCTAATCTGAAATCTACGTATTCCGATACCCTAGGAATTCTTTACCACTGATCCTTTTTCATGTTCTTCACACTGTGTGACACCCTGCCTATTCCGACCTAAATTTATCTCTCCCATAGCATTTCAGATAACACGAGTTTTGCTGTATTAACCATTTAATAGTCAAAATGATACATTACACAGTTAATGACACTGTCAAATGTTTGAATGTTTTACGTCCCGTTCAGAATTTTCCACTCATATTGAACTGTGCTGTAGATGAAGTTTCACAAATTTAGACTCATGCTTAGCGCTAAGGGCCGTGACAGTGAGGGTTCTTGAACGTACCAACGCCGATCGCGACGCTTTTAAGGTCATATCCAAAAGACCTGTAATTTTCACTTGTAAATGCCGAGCATTGGTGAAGGAGCAATCACTACCTATTTTTATGTCTTAGGTTTGACGTAACTTCCCGGTTACGGAGCGAACACTCTACCCTGATATGCCCTTGGGTATCCGGGTTGTTAGAATAGATCCTCAGTACAGTACACCACGCTTGTTGTAAGAGGCGACTAAATGGAGCGGACCTTCGGATGAGACCGCAAAAATCGAGGTCCCGTGTCACAGCAGGTGTGGCACGATAAAGATCCCTCCCTGCTCAAAGGCCATAAGCGCCAAACATAAGCCTAAATTTTGCAGCCCTTCACCGGCAATGGTGACGCCTCCATATGAGTGACAAAATCTCGAGCGGGACGTTAAATAATAGGTAATCAATCAATCTTCCCTGCGCTACCGTGATCAGTCAGTGTCACATGTAATAAGTTGAATACATATTAAAAGACTGAAAATGGTGAAACGCGTGCACACCTGCGTTGTGCCAGGTGACAAAAACTAGGTAATGGTAACAGTTACTTTTGCTAAAAGATTTTGAAGTTACAAGTCTGAAATTCTTTCGAAGGTAACCAACGAAATGTATAAACTATACACAGTTCAGAGGAGGAAGGAATTTCTGGACAACTATCGTACACAGACTGCAATCTACAGTCACCTGGGAATTATAGCCTATATGTGTTGATAATACATTTCTTCGTTTTAATAAGTAAGTTAATGCCTTTTCAAAAAAGAAGTATAAAAAGAAGAAAATCACGACATTGGGAGGTAACCAACAATTTCATGATGTACACTGATTTTAATAGATTGTTTGTTTGATTATATGAGGAACCAATAAAACGTAAAGTCACCATAAAAATCTCCCGGAAACAAATTAAGAAATAGGAAAAGAGAAATAAAGTTGAGATGATTTACTTGGTCGATAAAAATAATAAAGGAATTAGAATTGATTACTTCCCTTTTCAGCAAAGGGAAATTGTGCAAGTACTACACAGTAATTTGGTATTTCTTTAAATGGTATGATTGCAATCAGTTCACAGGTGTTTACGAATTACTGGCTACATCCTCACAAATGTAAAGAGCTATTCAATGTCATTGTAAGCATCCAGTGATTGGATTGTCCGGTGAAAATATGTGATGTCGAACCTGAGAGCTTGATACAAAGAAACACGTAGAGCTACTCACAATGTTAGGGGTCCACAGACTTCACATGAGAATAGTTGTCAAAGAATTTGCAAGTCATTATCAAATTTAAGGTGACGTGTTCCGATTCAATATAAAATAATATTCATATTTAACATCTGACAACTTCATCCTTTTTTCGAAACAATTAAGATTTCCATCGCCCGACAACCAGTTTGTGTCAACATTTCTCACGCTGTGATTTCGTTATATTTTTCCTGAGACAAAGATCACGAGTATCTAATGAATCTTGTTACCACCGTTGAGTGATGGAGGATACCGTTCATACCTTAGTTAGGAAACGGAGACCATGATTTACCAGAAATACATTATTCATACATAGTACATTGTAAAATGGAAACGAAGGAAATACAACATACGCAAATTTTAAAGTGCACATCATGGGCAAACGTTTCACATCATTTAAGTCTTTTATCCTTTCTTTGTTGATTAAAACTACAAAGAGAGGGGGCGATAGTTTCGAACATCAACCTTTCTTTTACAGTACCTGGTCACTGGGTCATGTCCGTCTGTCATTGCACTCTCTGGGTTCCGTTTGCCATGCTCATCATGGATATTTTCCTTTACATTACAAATGACAGGGCTTTTAAACAATTTTTTTCCCTTTTATTACAAAGGTTGCCATGTTACAAATGGAAAAGCAAATATATTACAAAGGAAGTTTGCCATTAACGCCAGTCCTTGACTAATTGCTCTAATTCTGCTTCTTTATTGTATGTTAGTGTACATTAGTATACAGCTTATGGACCTTCTTTAATTGAAAACGTCTTTCTGCAAGGGTAACGACCTGAATTCAATTGAACCCAAAGCTCTAGAGTGCGCATTAGATACAATCACTTATAAAGTTCAAAATCGAAATGAAAATAAATATAAATTGAACAACGATTCGTGTCACTCTATGTACAGATTGATGAGGTCTAAGTACCATCAATTTAACATATAGCAAAACATTACGAGATAGAGATCTCACAAAATTATCCAGATCTTGCTATCTATATAAAATACACAATTGATAGTTTTACAAAACATAATTCAAGCTATGTTAAAGTATGAAAAATATTAATAACATCGACATAACCGTGATTCCACAAACAAAAGGCAGATCCTGTCAGTCATATGTTCTAATGTATTTTTATTGTAATGGTCTAATTAAACATTGCGCTAAGAAGTACAAATCATGATACCTTAAACTTGATATGAAGGCTAACGTGCATTTGTCAGTGAAGTTGACAGTGGCGAGTGTTGATGTTACGCCCAGAAATTTTGAAGTGTGTCATAACAAAGGAGATACAGGTGTTTAAATAAGTTACTACACCATTTGGGACAACAGATGAAATGCAAATGGAATTACGTTATCGTGAAAGATGGTCTGACAATTTGGGTACATGGACGTCACGCGTTGGACACAGGCATTAAATTAACATTTGCCATGTATGTTTAAATGAGCGCCAAATATAGCAGATTCTAAAAATACACTTAAGGCATATATTTACATTTAAGTTCATAAAGATTTGAGTGAGATTTAGTTTTAAATAAATAAATGTCTCAGTATCACCAAAATTATCTGAGGAATTAAGCACATTATGAACAAATTCATGTATTGAAGAACTTCTATGTTAAAGTTACTCCACGCGATGGATAGATAGTTGCTGGACAGAGTTAACCCAATGTGTTTGCCATATCTGCAGACGCCAAGAAACATTCCACGTTTAGAAATCTTGATAAATAATACTGAACAGACAAGGTGTTGACGACAATCTATAATATTTCTTCTGACAGGAAATAATTCTTCTAATATATAAAGTTATTTCATAATTATTTCAACAAATATCCTCTTGGTAAGATGGCGTAGTGTTTCGTTCCTTTCCTTAATTCCAACATGTTGAATTATTCCTTCCTTTAGCTCTGTTAAGGTACTTAGTTTATACAAGGTAGAATGAACACGAACGTGTCTGACGTTGATCTTTACAGACATAGAACACTCAGGTGTCGTATCAGCAATGAAGTATGGGAAGATCTATTTTTGAAGGAGGAATATTAGAAATCGTTGATTCCTCGACCATTATTGTCCGCTGAAGTAGAAAATATGTTTTTACTCCGTAGCCAACAAGGAAAATGATATTAAAATAGAGATTTGTGATTCTATCGATTAAGGGAGGTATCAAACATCGGTATTTTCTAACAGCGTTGACTCGAGATATTGGTCGTTTCAAATTATTTCTTCAAATGCAGCTGATAACATCTGGTGTAAAGAAAACGTACTTTCAAAATATCCGACATTTTTATTTACCTATATCTCATAAAATGTTCAGAAAGACAGTTTTATTTGAAATAACACACATGTTCTTGCATATTTATTCAACGATTTTCATATGCCACTGTATTGAACTGTATAAACTTGATCATTTATGCTTTGAAGCATTCCTATGTTGACAAGTTTTTATTCTAAATTTTGATATGAGGTAATAAAACATTAAAATCAAAGTAAAACACCAAGTTATATAGGTCGTGTACTAAATGAAAGACATGACTATGATATGTAATTTGTTATTTCACTGGGACTGTAACATAACACAGCTACGCCCAAGATGCCCGACACGGTTTATTCATTTCCCAAATGGATACAGGTGTTAGAGTACTCGTGGACAGTGCTTGCATATAAATAAGACAATTTTTCTTTCTTTAGAAACAGAAGCAGTGAATATAATTTCTTCCAAACATATAACTATGTAACTGCAACGGTTATTGATAGTAGAGTAGTAGATTCGTTGACCTCTTGATGTCAGGATGATGTCAAACTGACGTTTTGCCTTCTGCATTATTTTCATTTGGAAATATAATGCACGACACTCAGACTCTACGCGGGTAATGAATTGACCGTATAGGAGGAGAAGGAGAGACTTGACAGTAGTGCTGTTAACGCAAACTTTACGGAATACAGGGATAATACAATTTACATATTGATTACTACACGTAGAAGAAGGGATACGTGCTAACTGCAACATATGCATGAATATTTCTGACACAGTTAAAGAAAGGGAATCCAATTTAATGATCTAAAAGTCAATTTCGTCAGCGATTTCACTTTGAACATTCAACCCATATAAACAGAATTAACTTGTTCCCTCAATTTCTATGATATAATCTTTCACCACTCCTCATGATAAATTAAAGACTAGGCTTTTTGACATTACAAACACAGTTACTGCTTCTTTAATACAATTGGAACTCGAAAATAGTTATATCGTAAATATGATCAATCATCCAATATTTACTTTCTTAAACACCACTCTGATTCTATGTAAAAATATTCTGAAGTTGTTACAGTGTATTAAAAAGATGCTGGAGTTCCTCAGTGACAGTATCTTCGAAGTCTTTGGTTATCAGGTCTTCCAACAGTCTGTTGGAAGTCTCATGGGCATGAATTGTGCTTCTTTGCTAATTGACCTGTTTTTGTATTCTTATAAGGAGAACATATTCAAAAGCTTCTTTGTGAGAAGAAAAATACTCTCGTTTTGACCTACAACTGGACTTTTAGATACACACGATGTTTTATTTATTAGTAACGTTCACTGAATTCGAAATGAAATATTGTATCTGGATTCTCTCCTCCACCAATAAAAACTGGACACCACCAGTTAACTGAAAAGTTGTTGAGTGTGGCGGAAAACAACAATCAATCAAACAATCAATAGAAATGTAAAGCACCACACAGTATTCCATATCTGCTCTGTAATTGGATATTTTATTGAACATAGACGTTAATGACAAACTGATAATTCAACTTGATGACAAATAGGTTGACATAACAATCACAAATTAAAGGCTGATATGTCGACTGATTGTTGTCCTTTTTTTTTTTTTAGTTGCGAAATGGCGTCCAAACCGTCTTTTCAATTTTACATGATCGTTTTTCACCATACTTTCGATTGCTAGGTTTATAAAAGTGAGCGCTTTCCCTTTATCTGTGATGTAAAAATTCATAACAATAATGACGATCGATCTCTTAGCAGATTCGTTCAAACGACAGACAAGTAATTATAATCAAAATGAATTAACTAAGCTCGTTTGGAAAAACTTCGAAATCAAACAAAGGAGCAGCGAAGAATAACTCCATTGATTTTGAAAGTTTTGTCAATGTTAAGCATGATTTTCTGCATGGATCTCCGTAAAGGTGGCGAGGGCTACTCCAAAGACAATTCACCCTTTTGATCCACGAGGAAAGGTATTAGGTTGTTATTGATTGTCTACAGAAAACGACAAATTCTGTAAACACTCGGATACATAATTAATAAATTATAATCACCCGCATATGGTGTTTAAGTCTTTCAGTTGATTTGATATGCGAGAACATGTTCTACGTATGATCAATTTTTTGAATTGATGCAGACTACTGACTAATGCGTTCATGTTACAGAGGTTTCAACAGTTTCATTTAAAGTCAGCATTCTGTGGTCGTTATAATGATCTAATTTGCAAATACAATTTGTTATTAAGTCGACTGCTGTCTGGCGTGCAATTGTTAGGCCATTGTTTACATACCGATTTTAACTATGGATTACACCTTTTACCTGATCAAGATATATGAATCATGGCATGTGACCGGTCAACAGGAGATGCTTATTCCTCCTGGGCACCTGAGCCCATCGCTGGTGTGTTAAAGGGTCTATGTTTACCCTACTCTCGGTTTTGTATTCTTTATAGGATTTTTAAGATTGAATATTGTTCGTTATACTCACCTATTCTATCAAACAGTCAAACAATATTAACCTCGGTTCTTTTCCATTTTCGGTGTCATATGTGTATCTGGTACTGTATCGGTCCCCTACGACACAGAGATATTGTCTTGCTGTATACATATCTAAGTGGAGATTTGTAATCAGAAAAAAATCGTTGGAAGCAGAATAGTCTTATCAAAACGTCCTCTTTTAAAGGAAGGAATATGTTTCACTTCATGGAATTTATTTGGAGTGTGTAACATTTTAAAGATTCCCAGCATTATGCCATGAGGGAGAAGGAAATTGTCTACTGAAAGTGAATCCTTATCTTAAAATACTGGGACATGTGTCGTTGTACCCTATCAAACACATCATGTGTCATAGGTTTTTATGCATACAAGGTAATCTTAATTCTGTGTCACATTCTCACACACGTGAAAACTGTAAATCTCTATTTAGATGTATATAAAGGCGTAAAAATTACAAACTCGTGTTACCTAAGGTCACAAAAAAGAATGCAAATACCGCATTGTTTTAAATGATAAATAATATAGCTGTATATGCTTCGCAACTACAACGTTCATTTACAGTGATAATCCTACGGCTGAAATGTTGTAGACTAATGACTTCCCATGGAACTGTGTTCTAAACAATCAAATTGAAAGGAATGGGGGAGGTGCCGTTATTCCATAAAAATACTTACACGCCCCAAAAAAGAAATATGTTGTCCTGGTAGAACAGACAGTTTACGTTTCGTGAAAACGAGGAACGGAAAGGAAACGCGATTGTTTCTGATCGTTAAATGGTAACCAAGTGCAGTTTGGGGTGTGGAACAATTATACCCGCACTCTCCAAGAAAATTGGGTATGTAGTTGTTACCCTGGTCCGTTCGTCCTTCTGTCGCACTTCCTTCTTCTTCAAACTCCTCTTTTATATTAAGCAGTAAGCAATTAATCATTTGGAATATGATAGGTGGTACGTATAGATGTGCAATGAGGTTTCGGAATTTTCATTTTAATTCTAGGGCCCAAATGGGGGTTTGAAAACGACATTTTTCTACAGAGAAACCTGGTTCCCAGAACTTTTCTTACATTTTACGTATTAGCCATATCATCTTGTGTGAGATGATTGACGGTGTCCTTTAAATGTGCATTAAGTTTTCTGAAGTTTCTTTTTCTTCTTGAGAGGAAAATGGGATGGAAAAGCGACGATAAATCTGGTGCTCAGTGTATTGTGTCATATGCTAAAAGAATACATTTGCTTTAAAGGTTGAAATCTCAACCATTTTAAAGATATTTGAGCAATCAAAGAATGAAGATGGCTGGGATGACTCCGTGCCATTAACCCATCAGAATACTCAATGCATCTTGATATGTGCAGCAGAAATATATACTGGACAAAAAAGTTAAGGATCATGATTTCAGAATTATTTTATTCATAACAAAACCAAATAAATTATGTTAAATAGATACTTAAAATGTTCTACGACAATCGAACAATACATTTTAAACCTGTTTTTACAAATTCACCAATACGTTAAGCAGCCAGAGCAACCATTGTCAGCTAACCCCCCCCCCCCCAAACAGTTTGAAAATCGGTATGAGCAACAATAACAAATTTCATTACAAATGATTGAATCTTTATAAAGGCAATATCAATAGGGTGCATGTCCACCCTGAGCCTGTATAACGGCAGGACAACGCCTCTGCATACTTCTGATGAGCCTGCGGAACGCAATTCGTGACAACCTTGCCTATTCCTGCTGTAAAGCTAACGTATGCTCCTGGCGGTTTGTAGGAAGTACAGAGCGTCTGGAAACAGCTTGCTGCAACATGTCCCAGGCATGTTCTATTGGATTTAAATCCGGAGAACAACTCGGCCAATCCATACGTTCAATTGTTTCTGTAGCAAGGTAGTCTGTCACTATACGTACTCTGTGGGGACGAGCATTATCATCCATTAACACAAAGTCGTTGCCTATAGCTCCCGCATAAGGTCTCACAATTGGATGCAGTATCTCGTCCCTGTAAATTGCACCCGTAAGATTGCCATTAATCACGTGCAAGTCAGTACATCCACCAATACTGATTCCGGCCCAAATCATCACAGAGCCACCTCCAAAACGATCATGCTTTGCTACACAGCAATCAGCGTACCGCTCTCCACGCATGCGTCATATACGCCTACGACCGTCATGAAAGTCCACGCAGAACCGTGACTCGTCTGTGAAAAGAACAGGCGTCCAATGACGCAGTTGCCAGTTTATGTGATTTTGAGCCCAATTGAGTCGTCCTACACGATGTCTTCTCCTCAAAATGGACGAACAGCAGGTCAATGAGCCCGAAGGTTAGCAGCATGAAGTCTCTGTCTGAGAGTTATGCGCACCCCACTTGCTGCATGAAAGTCAGTATTAAGTTGGACAGCACTCTGAACCCTGTGTCTACGAGACATAAGTGACATATAGCGATCTTGGCGAGCGGTTGTGGACCTTGGACGACCTGATCTCGGTCTCTCAGAAACATTACCTATCTGCCTAAAACGATTCCACAACCTTGAAATCACACTTTGGGACACATTAAAATGTCTAGAGACAGTTCTCTGGACTTGGCCAGCTTGAAGCATACCTACTGCCTGACCAGCTTCCTGAGCCGTTAAATGGCGCTTCATGGCTTTTAATGTCAATAATTGTTCACCTAAGAGTCGATTAGAACAATAAATACCCACAATAAAATGAAAATCACAATTTTTCAATTTCAATATACACGTTGGCACACTTTGAGTTTGACCCCTTGCTTGTGTTTGGGCGACAAAATCGTGCACTTATGACGTCAATATGAAACCAGGTAAATCTATTGTGTTAAGGACACATTGGAGAAACTATACATGTTAAAATTTGTCAAAATAATTATTTGGTTAATAAAAATTTTTGAGGTCAAAATTATGATCCTTAACTTTTTTTGTCCAGTATATATGGTTTAGGGGTCAGGACCTCAATTGTTTTGAATGTATTTCAACATTTATGAAATAGGGTACTTGCCCAACAGATTTCTTTACTTAAACAAAAGGTACATGGGTCACATCGCTCACCTGAGTCACCTTGGCCCATATTTAAAGATTTTCCCTATATATTCGCATGTAAAACTTTGATCTCCTATTGTGATCCCACCCTACCTCCGGGGGCTATGATAACTATCTTAACTGCACTATGTCAGCAAGCTTCAATGTAAATTGGAACTTTTCTGGCCCAGTGGTTCTTGAAATTTTTAAATGACCTCACCCTATTTTTGCGCATTTTTGTGATCATATCCCATTTGAAGGTGACATGACCCTTCATTTCAACAAACGTGAATCCCTTTCACCCTAGAATGATTTGTACCAAGATTGATGACAATTGGCCAGTAGTTCTGGAGAAGGAAATTTTAAAATGTTGCCGATGTATTTGTGCTTTTTCGCTATTATCTCCTTGGAGAAGGGCTTTGCCCTTCATTTGAACAAAATGAATCCCCTTGACTAAGGATAATTTGTGCTAAGTTGGTTGAAGTTGGTCCAGTGGTTCTAGAGAAAAAGTCGAAAAAGTGAAAATTTTACAGACAGACGGACGACGGGCAACGGGCAATAAGAAAGTTCACTTGAGCTTTCAGAACATGTGATCTAACAAACCTTTGATTTACTTTAAACGACAGCATTATGATTTATTTTAGTAAAATAAAACCACTTTAACAGAAAACAAACTCTTATATAAAACTTTGATTTACTTATTTATTATATTTTCTTTTGTTAGATATAACACAAAATTATATGACACACTCGCCCTTTTCTGCCACCTTTAAGAAGAGGTACATGCAGCTATCGTACAGAATTTGGTTTACTCGTTCACGCTCGTCGAATTGGAGGTAAAGTTGCACTAAAAATTTGTCGTTGACCTAGCATATAAGAATTTGCATAAAGACATCACCTGTTTTATTTTGTTTTGGCACATTCAAAATTCTGGATATATTTAGCTCTTACATCATATAGACCATTTACGGGAAAAGTTAAACTGACATTGCACATGCATTTTCTACTCTAATGTTCGAGTCCTTTATATACTGCAATCGTGATCAACTTGATAAACTCAATGCATCAAGACATTCGATAAAAATGATCTGCCTGATGCATACAATGGAAAGACTTAATGATGAATTTAAATTCAATACTACATACCCCCACGGCACAGTGTGCCACGGAATGAAAATGATCGGTATTATCTGTTGACATTCGTAGAGCGACCTCTAACGGTGTTGGGACATTTTGGGCTTGTGGGTGCTGCGACATGAGGAAGCAGATATAGGCCTCGTGACGTGTCACGTGTTCACTATTCAGTGTTATAATGGTTGAAGAATCTTTATTCTTTAAGAAAAAAAAATGTATTAAATTTCCTCAGCTCTTTTGAATTTAGGGGTTGTGTTGTGTCATAGCGTTTTATGAGGAAATTATAAGCATTTTATACTACCATAGTGTAAAGGAAGGGCAATATACGTATTTTGTTTTTAAAAAATTGTAGAGTTTTCTTTGAACAAGACACTAAATATGGCAGACATGTAAAACTTTTTATCAGATTCTTTCAATCAAACACATTATAACTATTAACTCTAGATTGGTTTAAAGGATATTTATCATCCAAAGAAATGGATGCCATAAGACCACAGAATGTAATTTTAAATCAAATAATTCCAAATACATATAAATAATTTTCAACAAATATTTGCTCCTCTGGAATCAGAATAGCCAATCCACAGGATACATACGTGTATACATATGTTAAAACGAGACAATTTACCCCAAATTTAAAACAAAAGTTGTTTCTTCTAGATATGGATAGCGATATAATTACACGACAGACTCCTATTTTTACTTGTCTTTCTTATTACTTGGTATCGTTCTAAAAATAGCCAGTGGCTAATAGAACAGGATCAACGACCGACACTTGATGTTAGGGAATATAAGTTTCAGAATGTGTATCAAATAACTACTAAATTAAATCATCACGCATCTGATTTATAACTCGATTGGGTTTAAGCGGTATGAGGATCCATTTTCATCCGTTTATTAAATACGTTCGCACCGTTTGCTGACTATAAATCTGGAATTACATTGTCTACCTGATGCTAAGCTAACATGCCATAAGTCAATGCGTCCCTTTGCATTGTCACAAAAATAATTAGTGATTTGTACAAATTAAACTTGTTTTTGCATCTAATTAGGAACTTAATTACAGGTACAATCTTGTTTTATAAAAGAATTCTGAATACCACCTAGAAGCCGAGCAATAGAAGCATTTTAATGTCAAAGAAACAGATGTTTGTCGCGTTGTGATTTTGGTCATAAAACCTTTTCTGAGAAAGCACTCTTTAATGGTATTCAAAATTACATAATTTGTTTCAAATCTCAAGAGAAACATTTATGTCAGTGCATTCTCATGATATTTCGTGTCCAGCATTTCTTGCGGTAAGAAACGAATACGAGATGCCCGTTATAGTATTGCAGCTAAACTGGTCCTCTCGTTCCGATAGTGAGCTTTCCAGAAGTATGTGTCTCTATTACATATTTTTCACATGAAACTTTATACTCTGTTTTGTGGGTAGATAAACAATAACACTTATGAACTTCACAGACTGTTTCATTCCTCTGAATGATATTTAGATATAAACGATATTTGTGTTCTTGTTTAGACCGCTCGTTCATCATCACCTTACTTACCGTCTCCAGGCAAACACAGCCTATCAAGGAGTGCGGCCACAAAACGTCATTTATGCTGCTTAAAGACACTTGCTACACACAAGTCAAACTTTTCTGTATATATTTTTCTACAAAGTGTTGATAAAAAGGTGAAACATGTAAACATAGCAACATTGCAAACGAAATGAAGACAAGTCGAGAGCATTGTCAGTGTTTACTGGGAATTTGTTTTCAAAGCTTTCCAGCAATGCGACACCCTGTAATCGCTTGAATTCTTTTCACACATTGATTAAAAATTTCTTTAGGTAGACAAGTACCGAGAATTGCTCTGCAGCGAGGGAACTTTCAAATATACCCCCAATGTTGTCAAAAACTGTAAAAAGTGGAGCTCTTCAAAAGGAGAATTATATTAATAAAGACATATGGGCACCAAAGAATATATATTATGCATCGTGCATTTTTAGACACTGTATTAACAAAATACAGGAACCATACGATATAACTGAGATACACGAAAGTAATAACACGTGATATGATTAATGAAATACGTCACAACAACACAGAAAGGTAATACAACATTAAGGCCCAGATTATGATCCAGAAATTAAAACTGACAGTAAGACATATGTAAAACTTATAATTGTACATGTCATCTATGTACAGTTGTACGTTTAAGAGTACGTGTGAACGCTTTGTGATTTATCAAAAGAGTATTCGATCTCCGACTTTGGTCTCTCCATCACATGAAAATTGTTTTTGGACGAGATCTTAAAATCCAAGTACTTTGTCGGGTTTAGCAACGACACAGGTAATATAATAATCTTCCGATCAAGATAAAATATCGACAATACACCTAACACAACACTGCATCATAAACCACTAAAGTTTCATTCTATTTTAGGCACGGCCATACTTTTCTGTTTCTTTAAAGAAATTTTACAATTTGTACAGTTTAACAAAGGTTGCATCTCTTGATTGTAAATATATGTTGGTACGGAATGCATACATAGCTAATCTCTCTCTCTCTCTCTCTCTCTCTCTCATAGCTAATCTCTCTCTCTCTCTCTCTCTCTCTCTCTCTCTCTCTCTTCAATCAAAGTTTATGAACTTTACTGATGTCCATTAAAACCGTTTTTGACATGAAAACAATAAAACTGAATTATACATTTAGTGGTGGTTTGATTTATTTCATTTCTGGGAAATTCATCGCTGGAGACAGAGGCAGCAGTATCAACGCACTAAAGAGTCACTCCAAACCCCCATTGTAATAGGAATTCCAAAAAACGGTATGGCAGTAAAGATTTATAGAAGGGCTAGTACAACAGCTATTTTGACATACACATCCAAGACGCAAAACACCCAAAGATAAATGGTCTTTGTTATGAGATACAATGCATAAGTGAAATATTTGAAGTGTTTTATGAAGCCTTGACTATACATGTTTATTGTGGTTGTATCCGAGATTACATTGGAATAAGTAGCATGGACTTTTAAATGATTTAAAATATGCAACAATGAATTTTACTAAATTTTAGCGGTTATTTTGTAATTCTGTGCTAAAGTACAGCGATTTTTTTTTCGTCATTTGTCAACATTCGTCAAAATATGATATAAGTGGATTATAATTGGTTTTTTTTATTTCTATATATATCTAGGTAAACGTGAAGATTGACAGATTTTTAATTATGAATCTTAAGTATGTCAAGGTCGGTTAAGGTCTTTTCTGGCGAATTAAAGGAACGTTTTGCATGTAGATCTCTATTTACGGTCAAGTAACCAAACAGCATTGAAAGACGTAAATTTCTCTGAGACATAAATATTCTAAATGATGGAGCAGAGATCGACCTAAAAAAAAAAAGAGGACAATTTAGGCCCTATACAGTTGATTAAAATGCACAGAAATGAACATGACGATAAAGTATACATAAATAAGCAAACACACGTGACATCTCTCCAACAGTAGTTGTAGGGGACATCCATCCAAGTAGTGTTTGGGACGCTTAATGTGATTGGCTACTCCAGTGTATGGGGTGCAGTTAAAATATATATATATATATATATATATATATATATATATATATATATATATATACATGTATATGTATGTGTGTGTGTGTGTGTGTGTGTATGTATGTATGTATGTATGTATATATATATATATATATATATATATATACAAAATCTTCATGTCTTGCCTATAGAAATACCTTTACACATGACTGTGTGTTCCTTAATGGATGGTTTGTGTGTTTGAATTTGAGTTTAAATACAAATAAAATTAGCAATGCTCTTTGTTTAATACAACGTAAATTTTGATAAACCTATCGCAGTTTCAAATGATATTTGGGAAACTAAAGCCCCGAATGTTTTGAAAAGATAAACCAATTTGCACCTATAGGAAACATACGCGTTTCCCTCTGTATATCCTGACGCATAGTGTGCCTCGTGCTTGATTAGAATGACGTATTTTCAATATATTTACGTCGACACTACAAAAATTGAACAGTTATTTAAAGAAACGTTTCAGACAAGGGTCAAATTTTCAAATGATTTTTATTCATTACTGACAGCTAATTGTTTACAAAACAAGCATATTTTAGTATGCTGTGGAATTGAGACAAGACCTTGACGTGCAATTTCATTAATACGATATTCCCCATTTGACCTCTGTCTGAACGACATGTGAATGTATAATCAGCTTGGTGCGGTAAAATTAATATTGACGACTTCATTATTGTAGAATTTTTTTTATCGTACCTTTTTGTGCATTGCATGAACATTCAAAGTTCATGTATATTTGGTTATAAAAGTACATCGATCAGAAAGTATCTATATGAGACACTGACTTGAGATGTCGTCTTCATTCCGTATTTGGTTGCTCACTGTTTTAATAAACGTTGGCTTTGATTTTTACAATACATTTACATTTCATCTGCTGCTAAATTATTTCATATGTATAACAATTGTACATAAAAGTATATGTACATCATTATATCATAATTGTACAGTAAACTGATGTTTTATTGAATGATTTCGCATAGTCTACTATCTATAAAAAAAACATGGAAATTCCGGAGGCTTCGCTCTGGAACCTATATGGCAAAATAATCAACATGTTGATGGTGGCCATTATTGGGAAGAAGAAGAAAAAGAAGATCCTGGCCTTTTGAACCTCACCCCACCCACCCACCAACCCCGATGAAAAAAAGCTGGATCCGCTTATGCCTATCTCAGAAAAAATAGCGTTTTGATATTTTAAACTGGCAATTCTTCTTTCGGTTAATTTGACACTGTACGAAATTTCACAGCAGGTAACGAGATTTCCGCCCGCTTCCTTACTTGTTCTCTCACCTGCTCAGCATATACATCTGTCGATATTCCTTTTCTTCTAAACAGATGCTGTTTGTCTATTCATATTTGATCATCTTAATCTCTTTGAATCTTCTAAACGGAGAGATCTTACGAAAACCACTAGCGTGTTGCCCTACCTAATTCATAACTTTAAGATGAATGGCTTAGTGTTAGAACTAGATAAAATCGTGAAAACATATTGTACTTTGTTCTGCAAATATGTATGCATATATTTGTCACGATTTCTTTATTCCCACAAACAACATTATGTAAACGTTACCCTGTTTTATCACTACCCAGCACGTACGACATCACACCTAAACATATGTCACGGATTGTTTTCTTTATGGGATCTAAAGGTTCCACCAGTCATAGAAAAACGTCAATCAGTTGTCATTATTTTACACAATATTCATCTTCTCCTTTTAAAACATCAGTAGAGAATGTAATGTATTAACCTTAAGTTTATGTTTGAAAATATTTCATGCGAGACAGATATAAATAATTTACATTCAGAATATCACCCACAGGACAACACATATTACTGAACTTTGATATAGCCCATACACCCGCAGGACAATACGGTAACTAGATTTTGATATAAACCATATTGCACTGCACTTTTTACTACAGGCAACCTCTGTATTCCGTTACCTCTGTATCTGTAGGGGTGCTACTGCTTCGCATCTGTGGAATTATTTGTCATTTTAACGTCTTTCGTCACATGCCCTTGTTTAGGCATCTGACACTAAACACAATGTACGAACACAGAGCGCCCTCTAGGAAGTAACCACGTGCAAATCTGCAGCTCAAGGTTTCTCATTTTCTCATGAATGTCAAACTTTATTTCAATCATGGACAAATTATCAATTAATAATATACCCACATGCTCCTATGCAACAACTTCAAAGACGAGGCGATCGTTATGTAAACATGTATTAAGTACACAGCATTTTTTTTATCAAATATTTACACGACTTAGTAACACCAGCTTTAAATATTCTGGTAATGATTTTCTTACTCCTTGAACAATACATGAAACAGACCGTCTATAGGTTTGTTAATTATTTTCTGCGAAAACATAAATCTATGCAACAGATGGGAACATGAATTCAATGTATTATCATGAATGAAACACAACACCTACTCACTCTACCACGGTGCTCTTTACGGTGAACTATCCAAGGCAATAAAAATTTATTGCCTTTAATTGAAATAGCATGTAAGATTTCTATAACGTGTTTACCTGAACAACTAATATTGAGTCCCAATAGAAAACACAGTCATATTCTATAAACGTAAAATTTGGATATAGAATATTGTATGCATCAAAAGGGGGGCAAAAGCAAGTATACATGTATAATTTTCTTACAAAATTATTGATGTTTTCTCGGTCACAATGATGCCTTTAAATTAGCTACTCAAGAAGTACAATATTCACCGAGCCTGTGGGACAAAGTGTATGTTGATCTTCGAGTGGTAGTTAAAGATCGTATTGATTGAAAAAATGTCAATCATTGATTTATGATATGATCGAATATTTCAATGATTTAGCATTCATTTTTTGTTTCATATGAAACTTTCAACGAAAGTCAATAACAACACGACTGGTGATAAGCTGATGTTTAACTGTTTATGACTAAATTTGGCGGATTGAATATTGCTATAAGATTCGAAAGTAGGAGAAATACCGTAGCACAGTCTACAGCGAGAAATCACGGGGTTTCCTCAGATAAATCTGTATACATAGGGGGATAACGTAATATCTTATCATCAGTAATCCTAATAGAAAGGGGGAAACCATAATCTACTTTAAATTATCAATCCGGGGTCATTTTGGTTTCCAAGGAAACTTAATTGCATTTTCATTTTGGGAAGTATGCCCGAATAGTCAAAATCGGCCCTACCATGAAAACGAATGAAATTGGTGTGAACTACAATGTTGAACTATTATACTTCAAGTATTTGAAAGACTAATCACCAAATCATTTGAAAATGTATTATTACAGCGAGTTAAATGACGGGCGGTCAGAATGCAGTTTCGGTAACAACACCACGCGGTAACACTAATGATTCCTGTACCACGTGTAGATTTATACCTTGATTTTTACATCAACTAGCCTCTTATTGAGCGCACTACGTAATATTTGTCAAATTTCTAACTATATCTAACTATGTAAATCTAACTATAGTTCAGGGTAATTTTGGTCGTTTCGTAGGACCGATTCTGGCCCTTCGTGGACCTACTTCTTAGCTTTGATAGAATAACTAATGAGAAAATTTTGGAAAAAAATCATTGAACGGATTACTTTTGTTCTCATGTAAACCTCAAAAAATCAGGAAGAAAATGTAATACGAATACTAATACGGTGCATTATGAAACATTAAAGTAAAAAAAAAACCCAGTTATAACCCATTTCAACTCAGAAAGATATTCCGTTACACATTCTGCACTAGAATACCGATTTTGAAATGAGGCTAAAGAGTGATTAATTTGCTGTCTCACATTTGCTCTTGCTGATTCTCCAGTCGCCCTCAGCGTCAGATAACTGTTCTGGTGTCAATAAACTCGTATTTCTCCGTTCGTACGCACTGGCTATTTGACCTTTGTACTGAACATTTTCATAACATTGCCATCCACGAATATCGTCTGCGCAGATTTTGCGCAGTATATCAGAGCTCACGACCGCTGTGACCGGTCAACATGGAATGCTTACTCCTAGGCACCTGATTTCGACCTCTGGTGTTTCCAGGAGTCCGTGCTCTCTATTTTTAATTCTTAAAGGATTTATGAAATTGATCACTGTTCGTTGCCTTCACTCTTTCAGCAAATAAATAAAACTTTACCCTTTATATTTTTACCCACATATATTCGACAATAGTCATACCATGGGAATCCGGGTTAGAATAGGTCCTCAGTACCCCTTGCTTGTCGTAAGAGGCGTTTTTATGAGGAACGGTCCTTCGGATGAGACCGCAAAAACCGAGGCCCTGTGTTACAGCAAGTGTGGCACGATAAAGATCCCTCCCTGCTAAAAGGCCAAAAGCGTCGAGCGTAGGTCTGGATTTTGCAGCCCTTCACTGGCAATGGTGTCGTTTCCATATCAGTGAAAAATTCTAGAGCGGGACGTTAAACAATATACAATCAATCAATCAATTTGCTTGGGGTGGTGGTACTGGTGAATGAAGAGCCATCTATACATCTATATGCTTCATCTCACGCACCATTCCCTTTGCTATGAGAAATTCCATTACATGACGTTTGATATGATTTCAGATACTCATTGAATCGGAAACCGGATGAGTGTGTCTCTGACGTTTCTGATATGGCCATGGTTTGACAAAAATCCTTTAAAAAAAAAGACTTCGACGGTGTTATTGAACTTGAAAATAAAAAAGAAAACGTGAAACTTGAAGATCATCAAATCATTCGGTAACTTACAGCCTTGTGGTTTAATGACAAATGTGGTGACACCATTTTTTTAATAGATATTTTGTATTTGTTAAGCTCGAAAATTTGTTGTTTTTCATAATAAGATCAATAATTTGAGCTTTACCACAATCAAAACAATTCTCCAAATGTCAAACGTGGTAAGCACTCATTTACAACTTATCTCTGAATTCAATTTTGTAAACTTAGATAAAGTTGATAATGTTTCGAAGACACATTGATACTCGATAAATAGAAATCGAAGAACTGCAGGCAAGTTTTTTATTTTAATAAAGTTGTTTAAGATAAAAAAGAAACAGTCACACCCACCTACTTCAATTCACAACAAAATGAACACTGCCTGACTTCAGTACAAAGTAAGTTCTCAACAGAAATATCCCTATTCCTTAGGAATAAAATAATCTCCTTTGTAGTTTTTATAGTCAGCAGTTTCATATCAAAATGTGAAGTATATTGAGAATCATATTTGGAAGTGAAAAGGTGAAGATTGTGAACGGTGATCAATCTCAAAACTCCCACAAAGAACACAAAATTAATTATACACGGACCCCCAGGCCATACCAGAAGTCGGATCAGGTCGAAATTAAGAGCGGGACACAGTATCTGTACCTGTATCGCTTTCTCAAATAGCAAATGGTTTGTTAGTAATTATTTTTTTTCTAAATTTTTACAGAATCGTAGCGTCCAATACTTTGGCCATTAATTATTGAACTCCACAATTTCGAAAAATAATAAGATCCGCACCGAAACATTACGTATAACAGTCTACCTGTAAACAAAGACGACGAACATATAATTTTTGGTGGAAAAAGAGATCTCAATACAAACCTTTGGTCCTCTCACTAATTACTACATGTATATTGATTTTAGATAAATGCCCGTCATTATTTGACAGTTCATTCCGAGCGCTGACTACATATATATATATATATATATATATATATATATATATATATATATATACGTGTAAGGTTCCAATGCTTTTGTAAGGGGTATTTGTACTTCCTTTCAACATACAGCGATAAATATTTATAAATGTTGCAAAAACACTGGTAGTGTTTTGATTTATGGAATAAAAAATTTTCATTCTAAAGGGAAGAACGCGTAACAAGGGGTAGTAAAATCAGACCCCCCCCCCCCCCCCCCCTCCCCAATATCTAATTATTATTTTGTGATTTTGATTATGTTGAGATTAATAATACTTTTTTATTGCAAAATGTCGATGTTGATCGGAAGAGTGTTTATTGTATATTTACTATAATGGAGTTTGTTGGACTCGCGCATGCGAGCCGCTCGTATGTACAAGTGCTTTGCGTTTTGATGTGTGAATAATTCATGATTGTTTGAACTGGAGAATAAGAGTATAAGCACTGTGAATTACATCATATCCCTACCACGTTAATGTCCTCAGTCATTTCTCAACATGGTGCGATAATTTATCATTCCAACAATGAATTCAAACTCTTACAATACATCGTTCAATTCCAAATATTGCACTTGATTTCATGTTAAATTTTGGCCAATCACCAAACACTTTGGAATTTATCCCTTTGCTATATTTTAGGTAAACAGTCTTCGGTTTCAATATTCGGGGCTTTGATACTGTATATCCTACAGTGAGCTCTGGTGTCCGGTTACAATGTTTATCTGTCAAATATCAAGGGTTTCTTACGATATATCAACCCTAATATTCAGCAAATTGAAACATTTAACATGCAGTGATTGATACAATTCAATTGTAAAATATTTTTTCTCATCATCATACCTTCCTCTTCATGTGATGGTGTATTAATGCCACCACTCCACCTTATCAGACCTTCTTATTTGCACTTGCTGGCATATTAAGCACCTCTATAGTCAGCTCATCACACCTTATCAGACCTTCTTATTTGCACTTGCTGGCATATTAAGCACCTCTATAGTCAGCTCATCACACCTTATCAGACCTTCTTGCACTTGCTGGCATATTAAGCACCTCTATAGTCAGCTCATCACACCTTCCTAGTTTAGTCTGTTGGCATAAATACAATCTGTCTCTATATTCACCTCAGCACATTTTCCTTTTCTAGTTTGTCGGTATAAATGCAGTCTGCTTCTATAATCACCTCATCACATTTTCCTTCTATAATCTGTTGGTATATATACAGTCTGTCTCTATAGTCACTTCACACCTTCCTTTTCTAGTCTGCTGGTAAATAAATGGTCTGTCTCCATAGTCAGGATTTCCTTTTTGTGCCTTTTGACAATGTAAGATCATTCTTCAACTACAAACACTTTCCAGACCACCCCCCCCCCTCCTTCGGCTCTCTATTTGTCCTGCATAATCACCTCATTACACTTTCATCTTTGTGTCTGCTGGTATATAAACAGTGTATGGTACTGTACCTCTAGTCACCTCATCGCACATGTCTCTTTCTGTCTACTGTTATACTATATACATTGTATATACCTCTATAGAAAGCTTATCGCACCTGTCTCTTCCTGTCTACTGTTATACTATATACATTGTATATACCTCTATAGAAAACATATCGCACCTGTCTCTTTCTGTCTTCTGTTATACTATATACATTGTATATACCTCTATAGAAAGCATATCGCATCTGTCTCTTTCTGTCTACTGCTATACTATATACATTGTATATACCTCTATAGAAAGCATATCGCACCTGTCTCTTTCTGTCTACTGTTATACTATATACATTGTATATACCTCTATAGAAAGCATATCGCACCTGTCTCTTCGTACCTGCTGGCTTTTATCTCTATAGTAGTTAGCTGCAAAATTACTCCAACAAATCAAATTTCAAAATCATGAGGAAATAGTTTACGGATTAAACTTCTACAAAGTCAGTGGAAAGTTTTGAAATATTTTGTAAAATCACCGTTTGTTCCGTTGACATAAATGCTGCACACATAAAATTAAATTCTTCCGAAGGTCATGGATCGAAAAAAAACAGTACTCACAAGGGTCTTTACCGAAACCGTACTGTGTTTTTTTTCCTGTATGTGCTATATATAAACCTTTGAAATGTCAAAATTAGATTTAACATGCTAGAAATACTTGTAAACTAAACCCAATTAAGCAATTCATTGTCATGCCCGTTTGATTCCTAAATACAACAAATAAGATACGTGCAGCCATACTCATCATTGTACCAAAAGTCAATACAGGTGTAAAGTATTTTCAGTATCAATTTAATTTTTCAAAACAACCTTCCCGAAAATCTGTCGTTTACTGCTTTACGAGTATCTTTTGTTTGATACTTCCTGGGTATGTGTTGTTTATTACTTCCTGGGTATGTGTTGTTTACTACTTCCTGGGTATGTGTTGTTTACTACTTCCTGGGTATGTGTTGTTTACTACTTCCTGGGTATGTGTTGTTTATTACTTCCTGGGTATGTGTTGTTTACTACTTCCTGGGTATGTGTTGTTTATTACTTCCTGGGTATGTGTTGTTTACTACTTCACGAGTCTCTGTTGTTGACTACTTCCTGGGTATGTGTTGTTTACTACTTCCTGAGTCTCTGTTGTTTACTACTTCCTGAGTCTCTGTTGTTTATTACTTCCTGAGTCTCTGTTGTTTACTACTTCCTGAGTCTCTGTTGTTGACTACTTCCTGAGTCTCTGTTGTTTACTACTTCCTGAGTCTCTGTTGTTTACTACTTCCTGAGTCTCTGTTGTTTACTACTTCCTGAGTCTCTGTTGTTTACTACTTCCTGAGTCTCTGTTGTTTACTACTTTATTATATACATTAATATTTTTGATATACTTGGGGGGGGGGGGGGGACTCCATGGCCAAGTGGTTAGAGCATCGCGCTCAAAATCACAAGGCCTCTCACCTCTAGTCAGCGCGGCTTTGATTCTCGCTCGCGCCGATATATGTGAGAAAGTTTGCCAATTTACTTTCGTAAGGTCGGTGGTCTCTTCCCGGGTACATTGTATCTGGGTTCTCTCCTCCACCAATAAAAACTGAACGCCACCAGATAACTGAAAAAATGTTGAGTGTGACGGAAAATAATAAACTATAAACATGATATAATTGCATAGAAAGCAATTAAATTGCTAGTTTCATCTTTAACTGTGTTTCTGATAAACATTAACTGAATTTTATAAAAGGTATGCCAATAGAACGCTATGGAAAATGACGTGGGTATGCTGTTTGATTATGAATATCGATATGGAGCATGGTTCAAGACACTAAGGAATATAAGACATTTCTACAGAGGGATTACTTTTTATACATGACGTGGATTCAGAAACAATAGCGTTTGAACGTGATCTTCACTTTGGAGTCGTATGACCTGACTTAATTACTGGATAATCTGCTTGTCAGTAGTCCACAGAATTGTAAATACATATATATGTGCTGAAAAGGACTATTTTTCTGTGTCAGGAGATTTGACAGAGGACATTCGGACTAATTTGTTAATGTCGGCCGAAGCGTCACCTAGTTTCTGAAAACTTGAACAATTTTTGTCAATTATGATAATGGGATGCCTTTTTCGCTTTATTTTATCATACAGCTGACTTATCATGATTTATAGCATCTCTTTTCAAGAATCACGTGACACCTCGCAATCATTTCCTTTGAGAAATGCTTTTATGCTGGTGGCAATATTAATAGTAATACACCTACATGTACATGTGATCATTTAAATCTATCGTAATTTCAGACAGGGTATTCAGAACAGCAAATGTTCTGCTAATTGTTAATACAGAATAGTAAGAAATATAAAGCCCACTCGATTGACATAGATAACCTAGTGCATACAAAAAACGCGAGAAAAAAAACCCCACCGGAGCAATAACATGACATTAAACAATAATAATGTTTAATAATAACCCAGCTTTAAATATTTTCAGAGCATTAACAATTGTTTCATTAATTGGAAAAGGCACCGGAGTGCGGTAAGAAATTAAATACGAGGGTTCAAATTTTTGTCGTGTATAGAAAAGTGTTTTACTCCTATCTTTCTTGTGAGTGGACCGTTTCTCATTTCCTAATGTATATTATTAAAAAAAAAACATTTAATCAAGGAAATAGCCGTTAAAGCTGTTATGTGCCACATCATCCTTATCTCTATATCTAAATAAAATGCCTTACCATGTGTGTTCCGTAAAGATTCGGGCTGCTTTATTTGAACATTTATGTGAATTCCATTTATCTGTCTTTCAAGTAAGTCAAGCTGGATCCAATGTAATCTCCCAAATTTCCTCGTTAAAGTTATAAAGTGATTAACACAAGGTAAGGAAGTGCGTTGGTGTTCAATACAGCGAGGTCATCTTTGTTTATCATTTTACAAAAGTGCGTCTCACGCTTTGAACCCGTTTGACTTTCTATAAAAGTGTCAGCATATTCATGTGAAATATGTGACATGGTGTGCACTGTCAGGATTTTATGCAGAATTGATGGTTATTGATATCAATGCTCGTTTTTTTTTTCTGTAAATTTCTAGTATGACAGGTCATAAAAACAGACATCACACAACGAACCGTAATATATTTGGGTCTCATGAACTTTAATTTAACTAAATATTTGAAGTTTAATTATATCTAAACTATAGCTATATTTGGAAGCAACATTTTTCAAATGTATGGAATCTTCATCGTTGCATTGTCCATCCTGTCAAGTTGTTTCAACTCATAGACATCTGTATGCCCGATCCCCAACATAGATTTTATGTAGTTCAGTTGAAACAAATGAAATACGCAAAAACACATATATTCATTTGTTCAGATCGCGGGTTACAACGCGGAAACATATGTTACAACTAGCAGCATGGCCACGCCTTAAGTTCACGACTTCTGTTTAGGAACTGGATTTTGATAACATGTCGAAAAATCATCAAAGTAAATATCCCCTCCCTTTACCATGAATTCACTTCAGTTCTTTTGTTTGTTTGTTTGTTTATAGCCGCCTGAGCAATTTTTCAGCTATCCGGCTCAGTTCTTTTGAGAATAAGCGAAATCAACCATCTCAAATATATTCATTAACTAAAGTTGTTTCTGAGAACGCGATTAGTATGCTTCTAATTATTGTTCGTTCCAAGTCTCACGTGCACTTACTGCAGATCTAGAAACTTTGACGGTTATAGTTCTTTCTAATCATTCACAAGTTAATTGTAAGATAAAAGTAGCTCGTGACATACAGTCAAAATTTACATATATTTTTATACTATTTCATACAGCTGTAAAGACAATTGTAATTGGATGATAGACCAAGATTGGTTTTTTTTTAACGTTTTAGTAATGAGTGTTGGTATTCCAATAATAGATTTATAGAATTGTAAAGTATATATATATATATATATATATATATATATATATATATATATTACCTTAAGTTTAAATGATTAACACTGGTATACTAAATGAATAACTCCGTGGGGATTGTTTAATTTGCACTTGAAATAATCTTAGTTTCCATTACATAATCAGTATCTATTTTTGATCAAGCACTGGTTAACAGACGTTCATTTTAGGTAAGTCCTGTACGATTAATTTAACCATAGCTTTTTTAACATGGTGGACAAGTCTTGAACACGTCAAATAAGTCATAATCTTAGCGCGAATCAAAGTACTATGGTTACAAATAAAACAATAAATATAACAGATGTACATTTCATATAAATAAAATATCAAAGACATATATACGTGGACTTAGTTATGAGAAAAATCTCGAGCCATTCAAAACAGCTGTATTGAAAATAAAAACACGTTGATGTGCTACGGACTCTCCATGGTATACCATCATTAAGACTTGATAGCGTTCATATGGGGAAAAGGGGCACGACATAGTATTGCCAACAGCTACACTTCATTTGTATATGTTCATATTCCCGATTTTTTTGCCTTTCATATCTCTACAAATTGTAATGGTAGCCATATCTCCCCGAATACGTTGCAGTTGTAAGCAATGCGCGTATGAATACCAATAAATATAGTACTGATAATTCACGACAGAAACGAAAGTAGAATGTAAATGTATGTATAAGATGCGGAATATTTTTCAAGGATTAGCGCGCTTCATAAGTACGCTAACGTGAAACGTCGCATTTCATACCCTCATGTATTTTCGAAAAATAAATTTATTTTCTTAAAGGCTGCATACATACTGAATGAATCGATACCAGAATGGTTTCTCATAAATATACCCAACTACGAACATTAACAAAATAATTCATTCAGGTGTGAAGGGTTACATGAACCAGATATCCGATCATTTACATTTGAACTGTCTGACAAGCAGGTAATGTTAACTGAAAGTTATATATTCAACACTCTCCTCAAAACTGTCGTTCGACTGCTGATACAGATACCCAGAGCTTTCATACATTTATATATGTAAATAAATAAGTGAAATTATCACTGTCTATATAGTTATTAGTTTATGCTTCCTCTTGTGCAGTATTTCAAAAGTTACAAACTTGCAAGTATATTTAGTTCTCTCATTTTGCATGTGCGTCTGACTGCACTAAATGCATAAGTAGTAGCTTTCCGCACCTGTGTGTTTCAAATAATTAATCAAAACAAAAATAGCTGGAATTAATCAGGTGGACATTTTTCATGTGTGTCCTTTAATCCTCAAGAACTTTTAAGGGGTTCTTAAAACATATGGCTGTAAATCATACTGCATTTCTCCTCTATAAGAAGTATCAGTCGTCGTTGCCTTGCCATGGTAATTAGTAATTCTCTATAAGAAGAATCAGTCTTCTTTGCCTCTCTTAACTGAAAATACTCATTCACTTAGGTTGGCTGATTTAGGACAAGTGGATGAAATTTCTTATTAAACATTCGTGGGGGATATCAACATCTACCACCCTTTTCAGCATCAGTCACTACGACGTGAAACATAGCGATCGTTCTCTACTCGAACCACTGGGCTCGATATTCCTATAATATTCCTAATATTGTCCTATATGGATATCTGACTGAAGTATGTTTGATACTCTGGTTTAGAAAACGAATGTCTTTCCAACGCCAGTATAATGTACCTCATGATACCATTATGTCACTTCATATACATGTTTCATCAACCTTGCAGCAATAGACACAAAACTGGGTTCTTTGAGCTACTTCTTCAAATCATGAGCTGGTATGTTTGATATATGCCCACCTGTCTACTTGACAGTCTCTTCAAAAATGTAATCTGACATCAAGAAGGAATGTACCTTACTTGGGTACTTCCCTGAATCCATAGTTGCATTGATAACACAGGGTGAACATTACAGATCTAATTCTCATTGAGGCAGACACACTTCACGCCAAACCTAGTTGTCATTGAGCTATACATCTCCATGTATCCTATCACAGTACTTCTCTGTAGCAGTTGTTAATGATTCTACATGACGGTACTTACCTGTAGCAGTTGTTAATGATTCTACATGACGGTATTTACCTGTAGCAGTTTTTGAACCTGTAGAAACATGAACAACTTTTTTCGTCCATTTTCCGAGGTGGTGACTAGTCGTCCATTTCTCAAGGTGGTGTCAAGACGTCCGTTTCTCGGGGTGGTGTCTAGTCGTCCATTTCTCAAGGTGGTGTCAAGACGTCCGTTTCTCGGGGTGGTGTCTAGTCGTCCATTTCTCGGGGTGGTGTCAAGACGTCCATTTCCCGGGGTGGTATCAAATCGTCCATTTCCCGGGGTGGTATCTACTCGTTCATTTCTCGGGGTGATGTCAAGACGTCCATTTCTCGAGGTGGTATCTACTCGTTCATTTCTCGGGGTGATGTCAAGACGTCCATTTCTCGGGGTGGTGTCAAGACATCCATTTCTCGGGGTGATGTCTAGTCGTCCATTTCTCGGGGTGGTATCGAATCCATTCCCCGTTGGTAGTACCTAATTGTTTTTGTACAGTGTCGATGACGTCTGAATCCAGGAAGATATTCGTACAGTGAAAAGTAAAACAGATATTAAATAGGAGTTCGCTTCAATTGTATGGCCAAGAACTTGAAATTGGAAATCACTAATTCTAAATAAATATTTTAATGTTTCTCAACTCGTCCACAAATTCTAAATCAGCTTTGTTCTGACATCCTAGGTGGATTGTGTTGTTGATATCCTTGATATGCAATACCAGCGGATGACGTTTTACATTAGAGACAAGGTTTTCTCGCGTAGAAATCTAAATTCCAACTTTAGAATGTATCCTCTCCATTGTGAGTGTATCCTCTCCATTGTGAGTGCATCCTCTCCATTATGAGTGTACCCTCTCCATCGTGAGTGTATCCTCTCCATTGTGAGTGCATCCTCTCCATTATGAGTGTACCCTCTCCATTGTGAGTGTATCCCTCTCCATTGTGAGTGTATCATCCTATCCATTGTGAGTGTACCCTCTCCATTGTGAGTGTACCCTCTCCATTGTGAGTGTATCCTCTCCATTGTGAGTGTATCCCTCTCCATTGTGAGTGTATCCTATCCATTGTGAGTGTACCCTCTCCATTGTGAGTGTATCTTCTCCATCGTGAGTGTACCCTCTCCATTGTGAGTGTATCCTCTCCATTGTGAGTGTACCCTCTCCATTGCCATAACAAAATACCTCATGCATAATTATGCATTGTATGTCTCCAGTTTATACATGTGTATATATTGCGGTTGATAAGATAAACAGACATTTTTGCTGCTAATAATCTTTTATCACATATTTTGTGTTTTGGTCCTCTTCTTGGCTGCTATTTGCCACGCATGATGATGGATTTGATACAGTTATGTAATTTCGTGAATAGCGGTGACTTTTAGGATATGATTGTACATCAGCGTAATTTGGACCCGCCTGTTTACAAAATTTCTATGTGTATTGGTTAACTACAACTAACAGACTGTAGGACGTCTTTGGTTTGGTACTCTTTTCAGCAGGAAATATTACTTTGTACATCCGGTGCATCCACGAGTAATGAATCCATTGTATTCGTCAGGTTTATGCAATTTCAGAGTTCTGAATTTTAACAGAGAGCTATAAAACAAGCCTGCTTTAGAATTCGTTTATAATTAATCAGTTAGATCAACCACCCAAACTCATGAAATGTCTCAATGAAATATGTGTCACTAATGCACACAAAATCTACGCCCCGCTTTTAGGTATATGAAAAGCGTATATAATGTGGGAGGGGTTAAGCAGGTGTCTATTCATGCCCGGTTTACTTTCACGTCACAATGCATTATCATCTACACATGGTACATCTAGGCTTGTTGGTTTAAATAATTAAATTTGAAATACATTCTGCAATATACATTGATGTAGAATATTCATCATATTCTGTAAAATATATCGCCAGTTTTATGATATCATAGCTTGTTCTTCTTTTGAATAGTGTATTTGATGAAGTTTTGAGGAAAATGTAACTTCGATTTAGTTAGACGATGTGTCACTTTTTTACAGATTTAGACGTCCAGAAATATTTGATTGCCATTGTTAATGGTCAAGTTTCCAACTTCAAAAGATAACTAATTTTTCGTGAGTTGTCTCACACAAAATTCTAGATTGTGGAGGAAAAAAGAAGATTGTCAAGTATTCTGTATAAATGAAATCCAAATAGTAATCTAAACCGCGCAGTTTTACTTTAATATAATTCATATAAAATTCAGCATATCGGAAGCAAATAAAGAATTAAAACATACGAAATGTCCTTAGCTCAACAGAGCCGAAGGCTCAATTGATCCCAACAAGTCAGGTTGTGTTTGGCGGCTGTCTGTATTAGTCTGGGAGCCAGCTAAGGTTTATTCATACAATTGAGTACAAAAGGTTTGGCTGTAAAAATGAAATACTTGTATCAAAATAATGAAGGATTTATGTTTCTTAAGTTACCTGGGTGGTGCATAGGGTGGGGGGTGCACAATGAAATCCCCCCAAAATCACTTTTAATCAAACATTTGAGTACAGCTTTAATTTTTTGTAGGAATCTACTATAAGCATCACTTAAACAAAATCACCAACTTAAGAAGTGGTTTTATGGTTCAAAAGTCACATAAGAACCCCAATTAATTAGGCTAATTAACGTGTTTAATTAAACTTAAGAGCACAAGACTAAAATCAGTGTCATTACTTTGCTTTCATATGTAAACAAACTAAAGCCATAACTTAAGAACATATTTGATGGTTAATTTGTGGCTTAAGAAGGGGTCAAATGTCGTCATATCCCTAATTAGATAATTGTCATGTTTAATTAAACAATGTAGTACAAGTGTGATACCAGTTTTAAAATATGTTTTACAGCATACATAACATAAATCAGTGACTTAAGAAATATTTTCACGGTTAGTTCAAGTCTTAAGAAGAGCTCAAATGTCACTTAAGGTCTAAATTTTATAAAACTGCAATATATATTTTGTTTTAAGTCAAGTACTTTTTGTTACTCTATATATTTAATTGTCAGCGTTTCTGCTGACGATACCGCACACTATGTCAAGTAGACAATACAATCTTTTACAATTTAAAACATACAATAAATTTCAAATTATTTATTTGACAATGAAATAAAAATAAAATGTTTTGATCAATTACAAAAGAAGTCAACCAGTTCACCATATTCTGTGAGTGGTATTATCACAACAAAATACAATTAATAAACATCAAATATTGTTAATTGTTTGATACTGTGTAAATCTGAGATGGATATTTTTCTAATCAATGTCCTCCTGACTGTCACTGCTGTCATTACTATAACTGAATTGCTGACGGTCATCCACTTCGTCACTTTCGTCATCATGCATTACTTGAATGTCATCTGCTAATAGTTCTTCTGGAATCTGAGGTCCTTTGAACATTGTTGGTTCATATACACCATCACAAATTTCCCAACCATCTGCAGGTTTGGGTTTCTGGATAACTTCTGGACTGTCTGCTTTTGCCCACATTCTTGCTACAAAAGCACTTCTATGTATATATGTGTTGTTTCAGTTCCCTGTTACAAGGTGGAATATTACAACCATCGATGCCGCATAATTTTTCCAACAGATTCTTGGAATTTCTCCTAGGTCCATATGCCTTTTCCACTACACAATATCTGTATTCATTAATTGAAGATGCCTTTTAGCACCATAAAGACGACATGTGAACATTTCTATGGACCTATACATGTCCTCATCTATTAGCTCCGTAACTGCTAAATTTGAAAAGGCTTGTTGTGTTGCCACCTCTTTCTCTAAAAGTTTGAATGGTCTTACTTTATCCTTTCGTACAAATGCCGATGTATAGTCACATCCACTGTAAGCATGAAAAGCTGGGAGTGATGCACACAATTGTCGCCCTAAACCAATATCTGTTAAACAAATCAAACGCCTGCTGTTCTTTGACCTGATACCCACGTCCATCCAAATTTTAGCAGTAAATTTGTGACTGTGATATAACATAACAATAGCTATATCAGTATCAGATGCTCTTATCACTATATTGTCTGTGCTTCTGTCTGCATCTTTCACATGAAGGCAAACTCTCGTATCAGCCTCATCGTGGTTACACTTCAAACCTAGAACACTTTCTTTCTTCACTACTTTGTCTTCCACGAAAAAGTGGTAACAGTTGTCTTCAACGCCAACATAAAGATGACATTTACCTAGTGCATCAGCATATTCTTGGTGATCCCATTCATTGACTAGGAATAATGGCAAGTTGATTTTGAATGACTTGGATTTGAGGGCTTCATGAAGATTCTGAGGACATCTCTGTTCTGTTCCAGTTATAACATACTCTTGTTCATGCGTACCACGACGACCTCGTTCACTATCCTTAATTGAGGGTTCTGTATATCTGTCAAAGACCAAGTCAACTCGATCCTTTGAGCATGAAAGGGCTTGGAGTAGTATGATTCGGGCCAGCTTTCCATATGTTGTTGCTTTATTCGACGGCATCAAATGTAACAAAAAGTTTCCATCAATGATATAACCCGCACTGGAAGGTGGTGGTGATGGTTCAACCCTTTTCTCCAACTCTTTGAACAATGTACTTTTATCTGTCTTGATCATGGTCCCATCTCCTGCAAACAGGCACAAAGGAACAGGAGTAAGTGGATAGGAAAAATTGCTTCCAAGTCGAGTCGTCTCTGTGATGCAACCACAGCTAGTCGTCCCATTAGATCTCTGGTACATCTTAGTTCCTGTACTTTCTTGTTACTTGTTCGTCTGTTCAATGCACATTCATCTTGAAATGTCAGCAATTTAACTCTTTTAATTGGTTCCTCAAATCTCTGGGGATTTTCCTGACACGCTTTAATAAATTCCTTGTGCTTCTCCTGTCCCATCTTTGGTATGCTGAGTAAGAACTTCTTCACGCCTTCTGAAGCTACTTTTCCTGTGCTTATGTTGATCAGTTGGCCTTTATCTGACTCATTGGTAAACGGATTATGTGTTTCTCGAATGTGATTCATCACTTTTTGCAAGTCTTCTGTATTCCGTTGTAAGCGTGCCGGTGTTAGGTCAGAGGTTACGTCTTCTGTTTTCGTTATGCCAACCATTTCTTGTACCTTACTGACAAATGCTGCCCGAGCTAACTTCGTAATCATCCATCTAAGTCTCGTACTATAACTATTAGTCATTGATGTTATTTTCAGCAAATACTGTGCAGAGGAGAAGGCATCTTCTCCAGACTCTTCACAAAAATCTAAATACCGTGAATACACTGATGTTAGTAACTCAGGCCTGTTATCAGTTACGATTGATTTTTGCACGTATGAGGAAATAATATCAAAACTATCATATGGCTTTTTTGTCTGGTGTTTTAGGCTCATTTCTGCTTCAGTTCCTCGTCTGTCGGCTTTCATCAAAAAAGCGTTTTTACATGAGTGATGGTATTTAGCTTCCTTTGCTATAAGATCTACACCTGAGATTTTAGCTAATATCTGTTCGTCCATTAATATGCGAGCTGCATTTTGTATACTTTCTGCTGCCACTTTAGTTTCACTTGATCCGAGAGCTTCAAATTTACCTCGTTTATGCCGTCGTAATTGGTTACAAAATATGCATATAGTAGAAAATATTTCGGCAGAAGTTTCTGCTGGTTTAGTACAAGTGCTTGGTGACCGTAATGTTTTTCTTTTCTGTTGATCTGGCACATTTTCTGTAGTGTCTGTTCCAACAACTGCTGTAAAAATTTTGTAGCATTTGCTGTGATATCCATGATATTCTTGTGGTTCCTGTGGCAAATTGTTCACAATGTTATTGTATTTTGATGTAGAAAAATTGGCTTTAATCGATCTACTGTTTGCAGCTTTTGTTATGGCACTCCATTGTTGTGCTTGAAATGGAAGAATTGCCCCAGACTGTGTACTGCTTCCTATATGGAGGATGCATGTGCGCAAAGTATGTGAAGGTCCTGAAAATACATATGTATAATTCTCTAGTGATGGGTAATTATTTTATTTTGTATATGTATGCAACTGAGATTCTTCTAATTGGTTTTAAAGTGTTTTGTTAAAATATTTACCCATTGATATACTAAATGCCTCAGTTTTTCTTGAATTGTAACTGTATTATGATATCAAAGTATTTAAAAGACAGTTGTACTTCTGTGAACAATGAAATGAATATGGAGTAAATGTACATGGTACAAAATTCCTTCAAATACATGGTAAGATTCAGCAAATGGAACAATGCCTTCATTGTTCATCACCTTGAAGTCTACATCTGTATTGCAGAACTGTTTGAAACATATCTGTTGACCGGTGAGAAATTATCTAACAGCCTCTTCTACATATTATTTTTAAACATTAAGGGTCATGTACTTATATTTATCTAAGTTTTCAGTTAGTACATACCAGATTCTGTATCTGAACATTCAGGCTGATTGAGTGGTTGGATGAATGAGGCTGAGTGACTTGGCTGTTCATCTGTTTGGTCCATTTATAAGCTATTCCCAATTATTCCATCTACAAAATAAAAAAACTTGGAAATAAATAGACATTCACGAAAAATGAAAACAACCAATAAGAACGGAAATTTGTTGACCCAGACATAAAACCATGAACTAAACAGGAATTAATAATAAAATCAGACAAGTCAATTTTCTCACTTTTGTTATGAGACTCGGAATTTTGAGTTGGTCCTCACATTAAATAGTGAAAATTTGTATTACCATTGTGTCTGATGCAAAACACATCCAAGAATATAAAGAAAGCACTGGGATTTCAACATCTCATTTAATATGATCAAACACCTTGGCTAAATGTTAAATTAAGAGTCTGATTCCTTACCTTTGAGCTCTTCTTAAGACTTGAACTAACCATGAAAACATTTCTTAAGTCACTGATTTATATTATGGATGCTGTAAAACATATTTTAAAACTGGTATCGCACTTGTACTAGATTGTTTAATTAAACATGACAATTATCTAATTAGGGATATGACGACATTTGACCCCTTCTTAAGCCACAAATTAACCATCAAATATGTTCTTAAGTTATGGCTTTAGTTTGTTTACATATGAAAGCAAAGTAATGACACTGATTTTAGTCTTGTACTCTTAAGTTTAATTAAACACGTTAATTAGCCTAATTAATTGGGGTTCTTATGTGACTTTTGAACAATAAAATCACTTCTTAAGTTGGTGATTTTGTTTAAGTGATGCTTATAGTAGATTCCTACAAAAAATTAAAGCTGTACTCAAATGTTTGATTAAAAGTGATTTTGGGGGGATTTCATTGTGCACCCCCCACCCTATGCACCACCCAGGTAACTTAAGAAACATAAATCCTTCATTATTTTGATACAAGTATTTAATTTTTACAGCCAAACCTTTTGTACTCAATTGTATGAATAAACCTTAGCTGGCTCCCAGACTATATAACGTTTTTATAATTTTCTCAGGGACTAATGGACAAATATCAATCTTGCACAAAGTAGGATTCGGTAGAGTAAATGTAGGATTGTTGAAATGATGAGACCATGTTCTCTGCCAAGTACACAAAATTATAAATAAAGATAGGATTGAATGCTTTTAAAATCCTCTACGATCCACACTGTCGGTAACGCCATCACTTTTACAAGGGCATCCTTACATAATCAATATGTAATTGCTCAAAAAATGACCTCTAGAGTCAGAATGAGGCTGAACAGGGGGTTGAAGGTATACAGTTTGCAATAATGGTTTTAAAACTATTCTTCTCAAACACCTACTTGGAAGTTTGTCATATTATTACGCAATTATTCTCACGTAGAATACAATGAGGTGTGTTCAAATTATCACTTATGTATATCAGGTTAAGGTAAAATAAAATGGGTTTAAAGTTTTACATAACAGTATGCAAGAGAGTTCTCTTACATTCTTTTAAAAAAAAGGATGCTAAATGACAGAATACAAACACCCAGATTCCGTGCGTTCAGTTAGAATATTGCTAGTTTAAATTCTCCTACAGACCGTGCATTCCGTTTGAATACCAGTGGTTTCAGTTATCCGTTAGAGTACGTTTTCGGGTAGAATATTGGTAGTTTCGGTTATGTTATATTAGTATATTGGTAGTTTCAGTTATCCGATAGAGTGTATATTCAGTTAGAACACCGGTAGTTTTAGTCTCCCGATTGAGTGCGTGTTCGGTTAGAATACCAGTAGTTTTAGTCTCCCGATTGAGTGCGTGTTCGGTTAGAACACTGGTAGTTTCAGTTTCAGGATTGAGTGCGTGTTCGGTTAGAATACCGGTAGTTTCAAAACCCCGAGAGAGTGCGTGCCTCATTAGAATACTGATAGTTTTAGTTCTCCGTTTGAATACCAGCGGAGTCAGCCTTACAATATAGAATAGGAAGTGTCTGCTCTAATTGATACACGTCATCAGCTACTCAGTGTTTAAAGTAACGTTACGGTCAATTTGATGAGACCTTGAGAACTAACGATTCAACCTTGATAAGGATGTTCATCGTCAACTTCCCAGATTTATGTAGCGTTATTCCATTATCACCTGCATGTGGTAGTTATATCCTTCAAATGATTCTATTCGCGAGAACATGTATTTACTGTAATATTCTGTAGAAATTATAGTTTACAAATACTGTCTTTAGCTTCAGTCTTCGTACCCCGTGGGGATCCGGGATGTTAGAATAGATCCTCAGCACCAATAGCTTGTCGTAAGAGGCGACTAAATGGGGCGGTCCTTCGGATGAAACCGCAAAAACCGAGTCCCCGTGTGACAGCAAGTGTGGCACGTTAAAGATCCCTCCCTGCCATAAGCGCCGAGCATAGGCCTAAATTTTGCAGCCCTTCACCGGTAATGGTGACGTCTCCATATGAGTGAAATATTCTCGAGCGGGACGTTAAACAATATTTAATCAACCAATCAGTCTTCGTACGTGGTTTTACGTCATTACGTTATTAATGAAAATTAAAAAAAAACAAAAAAAACATTAAGAAATAAAAACATTGAGGTGTGGTAGTCCTAAATCAGAAGTCTGTGAATTTTTGTGCATGATGAAACAAATTATTCGCCACAAGTGTCATGTATGAAAGTTGTACGTGTGGTTTAGGCAAACAAGAGGTTACTGGAATTAGTTTAACATAATCCACCTCTGTTTCTCTAGGATCTATTTTTAACAGCAAACTCTTCATAGATTTACCACGCGTGATGGTTCGGTGACTTTTTGAATCATACTGTATAAAATTCTATATAAGTCGTTCAGAGCTAAACATGTAGTATATTAATAATATGTTATTATATTAATTCAACGACGCTTCTCAATTTCATGCATCATACATGAACATGCAAAGTCATATACAACAAATGGCTAGTAAAAATATTCAGATCTAAAAATCCTTACTGACCGACTAACAAAGGCTTTGACGATAATATATTTTTACATATCTGTCACAGAATACCAGTTCTTTGTCTCATTTCCCCGCATCAGGTCAGTTTTTACTTCCCGCATCAGGTCAGTTTTTACTTCCCGCTTCAGGTCAGTTTTCACTTCCCCGCATCAGGTCAGTTTTTTACTTCCCGCTTCAGGTCAGTTTACTGAAACTGTTTTTAATAAACCATATACTTTGGTCAAGACCACACATTATTTAAATCAGACCGTTGTTAATTAATAAAACAATCTATTCACTGGCTAAAAGACTGCAAATACACACTAGATATAGCACATTAAATCTAGTTAGAAAGTTGATCTCATAGTGTGCAATATTCAAATGATAAATGTTACATATAGCTACCAATCGGGGGCTTCGACGCGTCCCCCGGGAGAAAATCTTTCAAAACGGAACTACTGATTATTTTTAAATACGATAAAATATTAAAAAGGGATTTGGGGATATCGATTTCGATTGGCTCTTATACAAGTAATACCTTTAAATGGAACTCATTCACTGGTATGGGTTGAAGAGACGGCAAGTCTATACAATTTAGTATATCTAGTTGATATGTTGCATATGTCGGTAATTAGGTTTAGTAATCCTTAATCTCTGCTCCTCTCAACCGTGTGTCATAGCTACTGAACAATGTGGAGCCTTTACTTTTTTAATATGTCTGTATTTTCATTTTTTTTAGTCTAAAACCTTTTTCAAATTGATTTTTTTTTTTTTTTTTGTTTTATTTATAGTCGCCTGAGCAATTTTTCAGCTATCCGGCGACTGCTTTTCAAATTGAAGATGGGACATATATAGCATACAAATGATTGAAATCCTCACTTTATTTTATGCTTATTTTCAGATTATCTTCACTTACTCTTCACAAATTGCGTACTTCTGATTGTAGAATCTGTCTGTAATTCTGCAGTTTCTGTCAGTCTGTGACTACGATTGTAGTTTCTCTCAGCCTGTGAATCTTGTTGTAATTTCCTTCATACTGACTCCGGTTGTTGGTTTTTTATTTATACAGTGTCACCATTGGCGGTGAACGGGTCGCGGTAGCTCAGTGGTTAGAGCATTCGCTTCGTAACCGGGAGGTCGCGAGTTCGAGTCTCGATCGTGCCATGGCCGCGTCAAACCTAAGACTAAAAATAGGTGGTGATCGCTTCTTCGCCAAACGCTTGGCATTTAGAAGTGAGAATTGCGAATCTTTCGGATATGACCTTAAAAACGGAGGTCCCGTGTCACGGTAGGCGTTGGCACGTTAAAGAACCCTCACTGCTACGGCCCTGAGCGCTAAGCACAGGTCTAAATTTGTGGTACTTCACCTACAGCTGGTGACGTCTCAATATGTGTAAAAAATTCTCGACGGGATGTAAAACAAACAAACAAACAATCAATCAATTGCCGGTGAAGGGCTGCAAAATGTAGACCTACGTTCGATACTTATGGCCTTTGAGCAGGGTGGGATCTTTATTGACCCACTCCTGCTGTGATACGGGGCTTCGGTTTTTGTGGTCTCAAAGGACCGCCCCATTTCGTCGCCCTTTAGGACAAGCAAGGTACTAAGAACCTATTCTATACAGGATCTCCACGGGATCACTTAAGTTGTAACATCTCTCAGCCCGTGACTGGCTGGAGTTTCTCTCATCCATTGATTCCAACTGAAGTTTCTCTCAGTCTCTGACTCCGGTTGTAGGTTTTCTTTTCATCTACCTGTACGTTCGCTGTTTAGTCTAGCACCTTTACAAATTGATGGTGGGGCATGAGTAGCACACAACTGAAAGAAATACTCACACATTTAAGGCTTATTTTCGAAATATCTTCACACGTACTTTCGGATAATCATATAATTCAGGGTGTAGTTTCTATTGGTCGGATGCTTCGGTTGTGGTTTCAGCCAGTCTGCCACTGTAGAAGTTTGAGCCTGCCACTCTGGTTGTAGGTTGTTTTGTTTTTTTTGTTTTGTTTTTTTTGTCCATGACTCCCGTTGTTTCCTTCAGACTGTGACTCTGGTTGTAGTTTCAGTCTGTGACTCCGGTATAATCTGACAGAGAGACTGTACTATTTCGGGAATGGATCTCTATTTCTGGTCTGTATTGATAATAATTAGTCACTTCAGCTATTCAGCTGTAGACTGCCCTAGGTCTGACCAGTTTGGATTTTTTCCAGTTGATTCATTACAATAGACAGAATAGGTACATAACATAAACAGATCATGTTTGTGATTTGACGAACTTCAGGAATACATGCAGAAGCTTCTCAAACACGGATAGACCCACACATTGCACATCCAATGCCTATGAGAGACTAAGATCTGTCAAAACTTATCTGTGCTTAATTAGAAATTAATTGTATTTTGGGGATTTTGTCTTGTAAACGGCAGCCTCAAAACGCCAATTTAAAGGTCGGTTTGTAGTCCATGTATGCACGTAGATGGCTGGTGGGTTTCGTACACAGCTATTTCTACACGAGTCCACATTTGTGGTCATTCGAAGTAAATTTTTCCGTTCCTTTAAATAAACTAGTGGTCATATGCCTTACCTGTAATTTGCGACGAGTTTGTAGGACTGAATTATGAAACGTTAGCCCTTATTTGTTATTATGAAATTGTAAAAGAAACCGTTCACTTTTTAAATGCATTTTACCAGAACTGCAGGCCAATATGTCGACTTTTTGCTGTTCTAGATACCCATACAATGACCTTGACAGACATATCTGTTTTATTCCAAACTTTACAGATGAAAAATAAGAAAATTATTAATTCACGTATTTATCACTTGAGGTTGTTTTTGGTTTGTTTGGATTTAAAATTTTCTTCACCTCTCAATCCTAGCAACAATTAAGTAAATGTTAAAGAGAATACAAAAATATAAAAACATTTGACAAATAATCTGTTTAAATTAAAACATAGAGTTCATTCATTAAATAAGACACACGCTTTATCATGCGTAATTGTTCCTCAATTCAGCTAAAGTGTCGTCGTCCGTGAATCACATGTAGTAAGCTGAAATCTCGCATGTAGTAAGCTGAAATCTCGCATGTAGTAAGCTGAAATCTTGCATGTAGTAAGCTGAAATTTTGTATGTAGTAAGCTGAAATCTCGCATGTAGTAAGCTGAAATTTTGTATGTAGTATGCTGAAATCTCGCATGTAGTAAGCTGAAACTCGCATGTAGAGGATGACCTATTGCTTCTGTGATTAAAATTTATAGGTTGTGCTTTACACAGTTTCTCAGCGGGAATGACCTGTAAATAGCAGTAATAACATTCCTATAGTACTTTATTATATAACACATTCCTACAGTACTTTATTGTATAACTCATTCCTATAGTACTTTATTGTATAACTCATTCCTACAGTACTTTATTGTATAACTCATTCCTATAGTACTTTATTGTATAACTCATTCCTACAGTACTTTAATGTATAACTCATTCCTACAGTACTTTATTGTATAACTCATTCCTACAGTACTTTATTGTATAACTCATTCCTATAGCACTTTATTGTATAACTCATTCCTACAGTACTTTATTGTATAACTCATTCCTATAGCACTTTATTGTATAACTCATTCCTACAGTACTTTATTGTATAACTCATTCCTATAGTACTTTATTGTATAACTCATTCCTATAGCACTTTATTGTATAACTCATTCCTATAGCACTTTATTGTATAACTCATTCCTATAGCACTTTATTGTATAACTCATTCCTATAGTACTTTATTGTATAACTCATTCCTATAGTACTTTATTGTATAACTCATTCCTATAGTACTTTATTATATAACACATTCCTATAGCACTTTATTGTATAACTCATTCCTACAGTACTTTATTGTATAACTCATTCCTATAGTACTTTATTGTATAACTCATTCCTATAGTACTTTATTATATAACTCATTTCTATAGTACTTTATTGTATAACTCATTCCTATAGTACTTTATTGTATAACTCATTCCTATAGTACTTTATTATATAACACATTCCTATAGCACTTTATTGTATAACTCATTCCTACAGTACTTTATTGTATAACTCATTCCTACAGTACTTTATTGTATAACTCATTCCTATAGTACTTTATTGTATAACTCATTCCTATAGTACTTTATTGTATAACTCATTCCTATAGTACTTTATTATATAACACATTCCTATAGTACTTTATTATATAATCCATTCCTATAGTACTTTATCATATAACTCATTCCTATAGTACTTCATTATATAACTCATTCCTATAGTACTTTATTGTATAACTCATTCCTATAGTACTTTATCATATAACTCATTCCTATAGTACTTCATTATATAACTCATTCCTATAGTACATTATTATATAACTCATTCCTATAGTACTTCATTATATAACTCATTCCTATAGTACTTTATTGTATAACTCATTCCTATAGTACTTTATCATATAACTCATTCCTATAGTACTTTATTGTATAACTCATTCCTATAGTACTTTATTATATAACTCATTCCTATAGTACATTATTATATAACTCATTCCTATAGTACATTATTATATAACTCATTCCTATAGTACATTATTATATAACTCATTCCTATAGTACATTATTATATAACTCATTCCTATAGTACATTATTATATAACTCATTTCTATAGTACTTTATTATATAATCCATTCCTATAGTACTTTATTATATAATCCATTCCTATAATGATTTTATTACATGACTCTTACCTATGGTAATTTTATTATATAACTCTTTCCTATAGTAATTTTAGTTCATAACTCTCTGACCTCTCAATATGAGTGACAAATTCTCGACGGGACGTAAAACAAACAAACAAACAAAACAAACAAACCATAACTCTTTCCTATAGTAATTTTATCATATAACTATTTCCTATAGTACTGCTAAGATATTAATTCGTAATACATGTAACAATATATGCTAAGTTGTTGTAACAAGATATTTCGTTACAAAAAAGATAATTAACTGGGTATACATGTAACGAGATACTAACTTATGTTATAACTTGTAGATACTTAGTTGTTTTATGGAGATAATTAATTCGTTGTAATGACCTTTTTTTTTTTTACTTTTTTGAATTTTTGTTTTTTATTTTAGATTTTTTTTTACTTTCCGAAAATGAATCCATCCGACCTTATTAGTGAAGAATGCGCCGAGGTCGTTGTATATTTAGAGCTGTTAAAACAAAATTGTATTTATTTATTACTTGAACCTCGTCATCTCATAAATATTCATAAAACATATCCATAAATCAAAATTTTATCGTTTCATACTTTAAATTACAATGTCACAATATACATACAATATTTTTGTTAAATTTAAATTCTAGTAGCTCAGGGTAGGAAAGATCTGTTAACTGCATAGTATGTTATTCTGAAGTAGAGACGGGTATCAGTATTTTCAACTTTACAGTTAAGTAATAACAGAAAATGTCAAAAAATTTGAAGTTACATTTTTTTCACTTTTTTCATGATAAACGAAAAATACTCACATGTACAATTAAATCAAAGCACTAAACGTCGCACTTCAGGGTGGAGGATTTTACCGTAGCAAATTGAATTGTGTAAATTACTACAGTCGTGACATAAAGACGGGACTAACAGAAATGCGTCCCTACTTTGAATGGTTTTCTCGGTCTTTTTTAACAACAATAATGGCTGATAATCAACATGATGAAATGTTACCACAAGCAAGAGACATTTCCTCAAGGACATCTTGCGTACAGCCCAAATAAAAACAACGGTATTTTGATACGCTGTCCAAATTCAACTTCCTGTCGTAACGTCCGCTATTAGAGTAGCTGTACGGCTTTCGGCGTGTCTCTACATAACCATAATTCTCTGGGGTCAAGTAAAAAAAAACTACAGCGAGGTGCTGTGTCACAACTGATGTTTACCCTGAAGTAATCAGTTTTCTTTCTCATTTAGTGTGTGAAATATTTTCTCTTGAACTAATTGTATGCAACAACAAACAGGTCATTCATCAATTTAGAAAAATAAAGAAACCTCCACAAAATTATATATATCTGTTAGAGAATGAGACATTTTTAATCATGTTGGTTAAATAAAAACATTTCTAAGAAAATATGGCATTTGTATAAATACAATACAAACCCTATTCTTTGGTTCGCAGTTCTTAAACCAGAATAATGCCCACAAGTCATGTCAGCACTTCTTTTGATTTGTTATGATTGCTCCTGACTGTCACAACAATCAACACACATTGAAACCACGGTAATCGCGTTTCTATTACATCAGATCTATTATTAGCGTATAACTATGAAGTGTTTTTCCCACGAGCAATACGAAAAGGGTGTGAAGGATGACGCTACAAGTTGTTTATTTTCTCGTCTTATTTTCGATATGAGATATTTACATTAGAAGTTAATATCGTCATTTTATGAAGACTTTATAAGAACTACAAAGTATGTTGATGATTTTCAACTCATAATGTACAAGATAGTGATCAGAAATACTGAGTAGTTATGATGGGAAAATATTCTCAAAATTATCTGTTTTCCTAGATGTATTTTCAAAGACAGAAAGACTGGCTCGTTCTTTGCAATCCATAACCTGTTTCAGCCTTCACATATTTGCAAGCCCATGAGGATATAATAGATCCCCAATACCCCTTGCGTGTCATAAGACGGCGGACGTCCTCCGGATGAAACCGCTAAAACTGCGTCTGACGTTTTACTTAAATGTCCACAACTGAAATAGAATAGAACTCAAATTTAAGTTTAAGATCTTTTCGAGAAATAAATCCAAGCCTAATCAAATACAGGGGTGGCTTTTGATTCTGAGTTAAAAAGGTTAAAGCTACAAACATTTCATATCCAATGGGTCATTTTTTTTGCATCAGCTTTTGCAGTAAGACTTATTATTAAATATTTGCATCATTTCAGATTTAAAAAAATTGTTTTAAAATACATTTTTAATTCAACCGAGAATATTAAGTTTCTTATAGAAAAACATGCCTATTGTCCTGTTTCATGCACAGCACCATGTTTGACTTACAGTCTACTGTCCACTCGTTTGAGGCATTATGGAAACAGTGTTTCAAGTCCTAATTCATGTAGCATTTCTTTCCTCTTTTTTTCTTTGGGGGGTGGGGTGGTCTTTTTTTTTTTTTCTTTTTTTTTTTTTGAGTATGAATTCTTCATACAATACAGGCATTCATCAAATAACAAATAACTATGTTACAGATACCAAACAGAGACGTAGGATCAGTACTACAATGAAGCATATCTTTTTTTACTGTACTTCAGTGTTAAGATTGTGGGGAAAGTTATCAGATTGGTATCGGTAGTGATTTATCATAGCACCAGAACCTCTCTTGCATTCTGCAAATCGTCAATTCTATAACTAACAAGGAATAAGCACTTATTTAGACACCCCCCTCCCCGACGGAAGTATTATTACTTTACTTACTAATGTGATAAACACATCGAATTCTGCTTTCCTTATAGAGTTGTTTTCCCTTACATGCTACCAGGGCTACGTTCAAGATCGTAGAGGCTACACAGTGCTTTGAAATTGAACGAACACCACACGGCTAGCCTTAAGTATGGATAACAAGCGTTAAATCATACAGTGCCTTTAATAGCAGATATCTAGCCTAGCAGCTAGGCTTGAACGAAGCCCAGATTCCAGTCCCCAAAAACGATAACATATGTACAAACATTTTCAAACTCATCAATATTGGATATGCCTTTAATGAAATTTGGGATTACTAGCAGTATTGCTTGTACAGTATGACTAGTTTCACTAATATTTTTGAATACTCTTTTGCTACAAAAAAAATTTGGATTCTACTTATTTTACCATTTATATCTTTTTTATCTGAAAGGAAAAGGCATGTATCTAAATAAAAACAAACTGCACTGTTATGCTGCATGTAAATGCAACACAGGAGCTTACTCTATCCACACCGTACAGATTACTTACAGAGTCGATTGGTTAGTTGTATGTTGTTTAACGTGCCGCTCGAGAATTTATCACTCATGGAAACGTCACCATTATCGGTGAAGGGCTGCAAAATTTAGGCATGTGCTCGGCACTTACGGCCTTTGAACAGTGAGGGATCTTTTTTCGTAACACACCTGCTGTGACACGAGCCTATGTTTTGTGGCCATATCCGAAGGACCAACCCATTTAATTGCCTCTTACGATAAGCAAAGGGTACTGAAGACATATTTTCACCAGGATTCCTTTGGGATTTTAGAGAGTTGAGCAGAATTACTAATCTACAGGACAGATTGTAGTAACTTTGTAATACTATTGTAACCTAGAGGTCTTGAGTTTGAGCCCCTCTCGTCCCACACTTAAACATAGGTAGAGTTTAACGTGATTGCTCCTTCGCCAAACGCTTGGGATTTACGGGTCTTTCAGATATGACACCCCGTCGACGGGACGTAGAACAAACAACCAACCAATCTAGAGAATTGGGAAAAAGAACATACAGATATGTACAGATTTATCCTACAAGATTGATCAGAATTATTAATCTACAGAATTAATGTGTAGAATATAACACATAATAATGAACTTGCTCAGTTGGACGGAATTGTTTTACAGAGCTGAACTGACTTGCTTAGCTACAAAGCTACACAGACTTATGCACAGAATTATTAACCCACAAAGGTTAACAGAATTATTAACCTGCAGGGTTGAACAGAATTATTAACCTGCAGAGTTGAACAGAATTATTAACCTGCGGAGTTGAACAGAATTATTAACCTGCGGAGTTGAACAGAATTATTAACCTGCAGAGTTGAACAAACTTATCAACATATAGAATTGAACAGAAAATATGCACAGAAACAGTGCTTCACAAAATCATTAACTTACAGTAACATAGATAATTAGTAATAAACAGACATTATGCATGGGAATACACCTAAACAACACATAATGACACAGCATTATTTCACTATTATCGTCCTTGTATATCTGCCAGTCTCATCATTTTTCGTATAGTATTCAAGTTATCCTGTTCAGCCTATGTTTGTCGGATTTTTCCACCTTAAGATTTCTGTAATTTGTTTGCAATTTTGAGACAACACAGACTGTTCTCCATTCTAGCGAATTTCACAACTCTGGCATTCAGGCCTTTATTTCTTGTATATATTTTGAGGATCTCTGCGTATCTGTAATGGCTACCAACTTCAGCATTACTTCAGTTTTTATCACAAGTCTGTATCGTCCTTCCTTTTATATCCTCCTTGTTGTCCTCAACGTAAATTATGTCAAAGAAAAAATATAATGTTTTACTTCCATACACGTATGATCGAAATTGGATTTTTGTTCATCGTATATCGTAAAGAACTTTAAGATCGATTCGATAGAAGCCATTCTGTTACCCCTCGTACAAAATTCATTCAAAAGTATATCCATGATTTGGAGTTATTTATACATCCTCGAAATTTTCACTCTTCAGAAATGCTTTTACTTTCGCCTTTTTGAGATTATCACAATTTTATATATTTGTCTACCTTGTTTCGTTCCTTATAAAATGAATTAGAATCAAATTACAGCAAATTTCTAGTGGTTATAAACTCTTTGAATTTTAAATGTCAATTTGCTTTACATTTTCTTAACATAAATGCAAATATTCTTTTACACATGTAAATGTCATGCTGTACTTGAAAAAATAACATATTAAACGAAATTATACTTCATCTGCATTTTCATTTCTGACCTACAAAATTATATTCCTCGATTGTTTTATTCAAAATTTTGCATTTACAAACCACAAGCAACTAAAATTTTACTCGTCATCATGTACTTAACGTTCCCAGTCATATTAGTTTAAAGATTTGAGAAATGTCTTACTGTGACTTGCAATCAGATTTGACACATACTAGATGTGTTGTTTTTGATGCTGTAGATAAACATCAATTCACTCACATTTCAGGCTTCATTGTAATTTGGATGAAATAGTAAAAATGTCATCAGAGATTAATCTTATAAGTACCATAAAACATTTTAATACAATTAAGAGTAAGACGAACACGGATCCCCTTGACACAACAGAAGTAGTATCAGGTGCCTGGGAGGAGTAAGCATCCCCTGTTGACCAATTGCACCCGCCGTGAGCCCTATATCTTGATCAGGTAAATGGAGTAATCCGTAGTCAAAATCAGAAAGCATAACTCTTGATATGAAACACGTCAGACAGCATTCGACATTATGACAGGTTGTATTTGCAAATAAATCATTTCCTACCAGCCATAGAATTTAGCAACATTTTTTGTGGAAAATTTCAGTATGTTGGTTTGTACGAACCACGAAAATACGATTCCCAAGAAAACTCGTCATCTAATAATACTGCTTATTACAGATCCGGAGCACATATAATGGAACCTATAAAATAGATTCTACTTAGTAAATTATTCAAATAAATATGCAATCTCAGAGTCCACGATCTCTGTGTGATTGTGTTCTTTAACTCTGTATTTACTTTAATTCCATCTTATCACGGATGTTTTTTCTTTGTGTGGAAATTAAGCTATTGTAATATTTGTAAAGAATCTGCAGACAACTATTAAAATAAATTTTCCATAAGGAACTACATTGCGATTGATTATCACCTAAATACTTTTTGAAAATCTCTCGAGCAGAATTTGAGTAGATTTTGAGGAAAATACTGTTTATGTGTTATACATGGGCCAACATTCATACCATTTTACAAAAATTGTAGAACTTGATGGGACCGCAATTTTGCAATCACCACGTGGTCGATATAGTGACAAAGTACCTCTACTGAGCTAGACTAACTAACGCCAGATACACGTATCCAAGGTTACCTAAGGTTATTAGGTCATAATTGGATCAAATCATGAACGGTAAATAATTTTATGATATCAAAATTACTTTGATTTTCCCAATATCGCAACATTATTTCCATTCCTTTTATTTGTTTGTTTGTTTGTTTGTTTTATTTATAGTCGCCTGAGCAATTTTTCAGCTATCCGGCGACTGTCCCATTCCTTTTACATGATAAGTAACTTCTACAAAGGTACAATAACATAACGGGCAGAATGGACCTTTTCTCTGTAATCACGGTACCTCATACGGCCTTTTAAGAGCCGTTATTTTTATTTCTCCAGCACTGCCATTTTGCCCAGGGTGTATATACTATAATGACCTCCTTGGTAAATCTCTTCATTTAAACTACAAATGCTTAAAGATAATAAAAATATAGCACATCAGTCTTTGTCAGGCAAGTGTTAATGAATTGGTTATGAAGTGACCGGTATGTCTGTTTATTGTGTCAAATACTTGGAATACCATGTATGTAAATTTGTCTCTGAACCCCAAATGTCAGTTATCTTTTTCATAAATAAACATTTTGCTACACATCTTGTCGAGACACCTTTGGCCTTGTCTATAAAATCAAGGTATATAAATAAAACACAATGGGGATTCTGAGAAATAAAGAGAACGGGGTTTAGAGATTTGTATAAAAGGTTAAATGTATGTACATATTTTAATAGTGATTAAAAGAAAAGCTATCAATGAAATGGAAATGGAGGCTATACTAAATTTAAATATTTCTCTCTATGAAACTTGTAGAATGGCATCTTGGATCGATTCTAAATGTGTTCACGTTCTTTTTGCTATTAGATTGCAAGCTAAAAACAGAAACTTATGGAGATAATGAATACTCTTTCTTGACAGTCATTGATATCTTCTGTCAACTGGTAGCACGCTGTTCTGTGGGGATTGGGTAACTTCAGTGTACCGATACGCCCAGAGAGATTAGAGTGTGTCTTTCACAAAAGAGATTCAGCAGGTAAAATAGGTGTGAAAGTGACTCTATGATAATCGGAGCAATTATGTAAGACATGAAAAGCGAAAACAATAATTGAAATGTGACCTAACTATCTGAGGATATATATATATAATACCATTTTTACCTAATACTCATAGATTTCACTCATGGCATCTTCACACATAGGCTTTTGTTCCGAGGAACGACAAACATCTTACTCAAGGTGATAGCATTAAAGGTATCTAAAGATGATTTACTTACTCCTTAACAAATTACTGTGCAGTAGTGCGCCATCATTGTCACGTATATCGACAGGGATGAAGGAAATTAATTATCTAATTGTTTTAATTCCCGTATAAATTATAATATTATTACGGTTATTAGTCTGATTAAGGAGACCTTTAATGATACTTCAGTACTCCTTTACAGTTTGAACATCTTCCAAAATATATTTTTTCTCGCCCTAAGTTAAGATGAATCTGTCTTTATATGTGTTGTAAGTCATACATGTGCTCAAGCTATACTATATCATGAACACGACCGACGTACAGCATCTGTTTACTGTTTGTTTTACGTTCCGTTAAGAATTTTTCACTCATATTGAGACGTCACCAGTTGTAGGTGAAATACCACAGGCTAGCGTTCAGGGCCGTAGCAGCGAGGGATCCCTAACTAATTATCTGCATAGATATCTATGACATTAACTATGACGTCATAAACGATAGGAGGTTCCTGCTTTGTTAAAAAAAATGTTGTGGTTCCAATTGACAAAGCTTATAATAACATTGTATTTGTTTGTAACGTTCATTATTACAACTGCATTGTAAACGAATTCGGCATTAATTCCACATTTAGTAATCGTTTTATACTTCCACTGCCCTATCAAGAGATGAAATTCTTCATAATCATGCTTCAGTATTAAACACATTTTATATCCCAGTCCATGGAGTGGATGAATATGAGTTACCGTACCTATACTAAATTCTCAAACTCCACAAAAACTCTTACAAAGATATGTTGCTGGATCCAGTAAATGTTCCAACAAGCATCTATTTTTGCTCCTCACAAAAATATTAGCTGCTGTTGAGAAACTTCAGACATAGTGTGTCACTACAGAAGCTAGAAGTGGTGTAAATGAAATGTGGATTCTAAAAAAAAAATAAAAATAAAGAACTTTTAGTAAATTAGAAATCAAAAGTATGACTTTATACACTTTACACGACCACACCTCACGATAAATGAAAGACTCGACGTTTTGACATCATAGACAGTTGCTTCTTCAACAAAAATAGTGAAAGGAAATAATTGATATGTAGTGATCAGTCATCCAAAATATTATTTTGTTAAACATCACTCTGATTCCAGGCACGTGTACTCTGAAGTAGTTGATATGCTAGAGTTCCATATTGGCAATATTTTCGTAGTCTTTGGTGATCAAGTCTTCCATCAGTTTGTTGGAATTCCCATGGGCATGAATTGTGCTCCTTCGTTAGCTGATTTATATTCTTGTGAAGCAGAATTCATTCAAAAGCTTGTACATGAGAACATAAAATTTCTTGCTGTGCCTTTCAATTAACATTTAGATATATCGACATCCTTTTATCTATTAACAATGATCATTTTAAGTCATATGTCGATTCGATATATCTCAGAAAACTTGAAATAAAAGACAACCACAGAGTCCTCCACTTCTGCTTCCTACTTAGATATTTTATTAAAAGGCAAACTAACAACTCAATTTTATTACGAACGGGATAATTTCAATTTCTCCATCGTCAACTTCCATTATCAATGTAGCAATATTCCATAATCTTCTGCATATGGTGTTTATATCCCACAACTGATTCGATACGCAAGAACCCATTCTGCATATGATCAGGGGTTTTTTTTTTAAATCGAGGCAGGCTACTGACAAACAAGGTGATGTTACATCTTTGTACAGTCTCATTTAAAGTCAGCATTTCGCAAATTTTATGGTCGTTATAACGATCTAGTTTACCAGTACAACCTTCCATTAGATCAAATGCTGTCTGACGTGTTTCATACCAATTGTTAGTTTCAGTTTTTGACACACTAATTCTGACTGCGGAATACTCTGTTTACCTCATCAGATATAGGGCTAACGGCGGGCGTGACGGTGAACAGGGGATGCTTCCTTTTGGTCGTCTTCACAAACACGTGATTTATTCAATTACAGTGTATCTTACTGCCTGTTACGCCTTTGGGCTCTCCATCTGTCGCAGTTTTCTGTTCCAACTTTCCTTTAGTTGTTTTATTTCTACCGTCATTGTCTCCACCATGTTATTTGGCCTTCTTTTCTTTCGTTATCCCTCTAATGTCCAGAGGACATGTTTTTATGAGACTGTCCGGCTCCTTTATGAGGACATGTCCAATCCATCTCCAAAGTTGTTTGTGGTCATATCCTGCTGAAAAAGTCCGCATTCAGGATGGTATTTGGCCAAAATATCTGAGGAATCCTTCTCAGGGATTCGTTATAGAATGTTGACGGTTTGTTTTGGTCATTTTCTGTCATTCTCCAGCACTCTGAGACGTATAAAAAGAGTGGCGAAATACAGCTACTGTGCAGGTTTGTGCAGCTGGTGTATTGACTGGATTTCCATACAGCTTGCAACTTCTGTAAACTGTTCTCGATAAGCTCTGTCTGATCTCAATTTATTCTCCACCATAAGTTGTCACGGTACTCCCCAGATATATGTAAATGTGCTGGAACATATGAGGATCTGGTCGTTTATCATGGCATAACTGTCTATATATAAAAGCATATTACTTCTAAGTGCCGAGCGTTTGGCGAAGGAGCAATCACTACCTATTTTTACGTCTTAGGTTTGACGCGGCCATGGCCCGAGCGGGGTTCGAAATCACGACGTCCCGGTTACGAAGCGAACGCTCTTTTTTTTCTCTCTCTCTCTTTGAAGCGAACACTCTAACCACTGAGCTACCGCGACCGGTCGAGAATCAGTCAATAACCTTATATTACATATTTTTTATATATAGTATATGTACTTCGGATTGTCAAAATACATATTAGTTTGCATTTTCATTTCTAACCACTGAACTACCACGACCGGTCGATAATCAGTCAATAACCTTATATTACATATTTTTTATATATAGTATATGTACTTCGGATTGTCAAAATACATATTAGTTTGCATTTTCATTATTGAATGAAGTGAGTAAAGCCATTATTATTTTAAACAGAAGCACGACTTTATATATGGTATTTTTCTTTTCGATACAATATCTAAGTATAACGTGATAAAAAAAAAACAACAATCTTGTTAGATTCCCAATACAAGTACTACTAGCATATAAACAGTTCTATTTCAGCCAAGTTGATAGTACTTGTGTTCAGACCTGCTGTATGAACTATGTATATGTATTTTTATAATACAATTTAATCAAACCAATCCCAGTCCATCACTTGGAATCATGTCTTTATGACTTACGTCGATCTACTGTGCTGTAATATTCGTGCAGTGTAACAAAACCTCTCATCTTCTTGTTGTCATGGGAACAGACGCTACATATATTATACATACTATACTTAGATATAACTGTATTTGCAGTATGCTCGTTTTAAAAGAAATATTGTTCAGAGTCCTAATTGTACGTGTGGTTTACAAAAGCACTTTTATCAATTTTTGTATGTGATAAATTTTATCATGCTAGCAATGAACTGTTAAAAAATTCTGCTCCATTTTACTCTACTCGCCATACATTACTTGTGTGTGTGGGGTGGGTGGGGGATTAACGTTCTTTTCGAGACTTTTTCATCCCAATTGAGACGTCACCATTGCCGGTAAAGGGCATCACAATTTAGGCCTATGCTCGGCGCTGATGACCTTCTAGCAGGGAGTTATCTGTATCGTGCCACACCTGCTATGATAAGGGACCTCGGTTTTTTGCGGTCTAATCCGAAGGACCGCCCCATTTAGTCGACTCTTACGACAAAACATGTGATACTAAGGACCTATTCTAACCCGGATCAATAGAAGTGGGTGGGTATGAATATCAAATATCGAGTTCGGCCAGATATGTACTTGTTTCAAAGGAATGCCATGTTATTATTCTTATACTTTGAAAACTTTTTCATTGAATCAGTTTCTGTCAATCATACTAATTCACTTTGTACACAGAAAGTCTGGTGTCTTTGTTAGTGGAATGCGGCTTCCGGTTTTGGTTTTTTTTTAGGGGGGGGGGGGGGGGGGGGGGCAAGTTGAGTATTTCCTTAACGTAATATCTCGGCAAGAAGAATGCAATTCTACAATACAGTTTTAGATCTATTAAACCAAAAAAAGTGCTATTTTAACATAACATGTGCAAATATTCATGAGGGATTTAGATAGTTTGTTATTTTTAACATATGTAAATGGTGTTCAGAACAAATTGGTAACTTTTTTGTACACTATATGCTGATGACAATTCACTTCAGCATTCTATTGAAAGGGTTGAGCATAAGGAAACAAAAATGTGCATTTACTTAACATTTTGTATCAAAATAACGTCTCCATGTGAGTACAAAAATTCTCCAGCGGGACGTAAAACAATATGCAATCAATCAAAAGTAATATTGACCATTCCAGTGTCACTTTCCACCAATGTCAATCAAAAGTCCAAGGACAAAGTAGATTTTGCGGAAGTACTATTTTGTAAAAGGAGTGATTCGATTAGAATTAGGGTTAGGTTTAGGCTTAGAGTTTTTATTTCTGACGAAACTAGTTTGTACTGGACTTGAGCCAGTTTGTCTACGGATAAGCATCAGGGAGTTATTTGTCTCAAGGCCTAAGCTGATCAGTGGATATTGAATCTTAGGAACAGCATACAGAGAATGGGATCTTATGAAAAAAACTTGAATAAGTCACAAAACTACGCATCTTACGTATGCTACATGTTTAGACCACCAAAATAGGCCCCTGAGATATGACGTGGGGAACAGATGCGGATCCCGAAAAGTTAGGAGAAACTTCAATTATGGCCTGCGGGTTCGAATCTCGCCGATATATGTGAGAAAGTTTGCCAGTTTACTTTCGGAAGGTCGATGGTCTCTTCCCGGGTATATTGTATCAAAGTTCTCTCCTCCACCAATAAAAACTGGACGCCACCAGATAACTGAAAAATTGTGGAGTGTGGCGGAAAACAACAATCAATCAATTATGGCCTGCTAAAACAGGTTTGACAATATTTACATCAGTACATGCTCGTTATTAGAAATCATGGGTTGGGAAACCCCAGAAAGCAGAGATAAGAAAAGTAGATGAAATACTACGTACAAAATATATTCCCGACAGAATTCCTTACTATTTAGAAGAAAATTTACGCAATTCATGGTCTAACGTATTCAGCTATAAAATCAGATGTACAGAGAGCAGTAAATTCCTAAAAGTCTCTTCAGTCTTTGGTTCCGTCCGTCATCAGTGAATGGAATTTATGTCCCTTGCGATATGAGACTTTCTGAAAGTTTGCAAGTTAAAAAGAAGCGTATTACAGAACATAGATTTAATAGAACTGCTTGTGACGCCCCCCTCCCGCCCTCCTACATTTGGAGAACATAGACTAAATGTCACTCAAAAAAGACTTCGTAACAAATTTTGAACGAAGACATAAATTATAAATGATTTATGCATTTTGAAGGAAGGCTTATAAATGATTTGATTTAATTCACGATTATAAAATTGTAATTGCTCTTGCTTTTCGTCTTACTTAACTTTTAACTACCTTGCTGTGATATATATATATATATATATATATATATATGGTGTGTGGGGGTAGGGGTGCGAATCACACTGACAATGACGATGTATTTTTGGGAAAATTAACTCATGCACAATACGTTAACCATAATTAACAATATAACACATACGTAAACCATAATAAACAATACAATACAATGGAGATTTTACCATTACTCTTCTTTTCCGAGGTATGCAAAATGTAGAAATATGCTCATTTATAACATTTTCAGAATACACAATTGTAGTTATTGTTAATACACGACATAATTTGCTATTGGACGATGATGAGCTATACAATGCAGACAATTAACACATTTTCTCTCTTATACATCGACTTGTGTTCATCAAGAACAATGGAGGATTCCCGGAAGTTGATTACTTGGTATTTAGCTCTTTTCAACAATCGTACAATTTATCTACGAAAAGGACTGCTTCTCGTCTATCAGAATTGAATGCTGAATAAGTGCCAAAATAGTGTCTATATATTGTGTATCTATTTATAATGCTTTGCCATATATGTATGTAACATTTTGAGGTTTTAAGTGGTAGAAAGCTGACAATCAAAGCAAGTCTCCAATCCCGGCAATAGAAATATGCTAAAACTACTTAATAGGTTTTTCTTTAGACAATAGTATGTAATTAAAAATAAAAGTTATTATTCGTAAGCATTATAATTAATCAAACACAAAAATTAAAAATAGATGCATAAATTATTCGTTGGGGGGAAAATCCGGACGTAAAATGAAGAAACGTGAGTTTGCGAGGACGTCATTAGGGTTTAAAGTTAAACAACATAGGTTTTCTTATTATAAATGGCCCACAGAGTTCATACATGTAGTTCATTGTCAAATACGACATAAAACTGGCATTTTATTACAAATATAGCACAGTTTCTTTTCTTAAATTTCTCAAGTGCAGTGACTAAGGAAATAAAAATCATTACTCTTTGAAACAGGAAAACATTTCATTTATTTCAAATGTTAAATTTCATTATAAAATATACTCGTATATACATTAGTAAGCGAATAAACCGGTTAAAATGTATTCGATTTGGAAAACTGGTTTCCACAAACACAGGCGATAACATTGTTGGTAACCCGCCCGTGTTTCCAATCGATTCTATTCCTCTCTGTAATAGGGAGATGGTGGACTAAAACGTATTTTTCGTCTATATAGTACCAGTGCAGACAGTGTACGAGGAATGTTCGATATGTAATGTGTATTGCAAGATATCTCAAAAGCATTCGACTCAAATAGTGAAATGAACATTACATCCCTTCCAACATATTCTCCACAGTTTGAAATACATAATTTCAATCTCTGAATCCTTTTCTGAAATATGTCATGGTATGCTGATTTAGTATATCTCAGAGGCACTGACTGATGGCTGAGCCAAGGGCTTGTCAGGACTTGTAACAACGACCAGATAAGAACTTTTTAAGTTTTACAAGACGGTAACCTTCTCCGACTTCAATAATTGCTTCACAAGCTCAGATTTATGTAATGGAGCATTATAATGAATTAGGCGTCGTTTATAATAAAAATTTCCTGAGCTTTTTTAGCATAACAGTAATACCGATCTGTAACACATTTTTCCTTCGTCACCGGAATTTGGACGGCTATATCATCACATGTGAAGAATATGCCATAAAGAACCTTCTCTGTGCTTATGGTTCTTTTGGTATTTACAGGCCTTGTACCGTGTTTAGTTAGCCATATTTTGATTCCAAATTTTCTAACGGCTTCGAAATAGTGAACCCATGTTTCGCCACCAGTAACAATGGTTGTAAATTTTCTTTGATTGAATTTAGGAAACATTTTGAGTAATTGCATAGTGGTTTGTACACGTACTCGTATATGTTGTAAAATAAATTCATAAATAACAGAATAACATTTGTCATTCAATATTCAATATAAATCAATCGTCTGCATTCCGAGAACGGTACAAGGTGAACAGACAAGTGTTTTATGGACTGTATATTCAAAAAAGTTAATATCATCCATAACGTATTTTTGGTCATCTGTCAATATATGCGGTATCCATCTGGCAGAAATCTTTCGTACTTTCAAAATACGCTTCATAATGAAATACACCCACGATAGCGATATGCCAACAGCTTTGGCAATATTACGTATCGTGTACCTATCATTATTTTCAATTATTTCCCTGACTTTTGAGACATTTGCCTTGCTTGTTACAGTCACAAGTCAGTCAGATTTTGCTACATCTTTGACGGACTCTGTGCCAGTCAGAAATTTCTTTCTCCACCCACGAACAGCCTCATAATATACCTTATCAGACCCATAAACTTCCCCCAATTCAGCACAAATCTGCATTACGGAATGACCGAGTTGTGTGCGAACTTTTATATAAACTCTAATTTATTCAATATTATCAACCCGTTTCCCTGCCATTTTTACAACAATGATCAACGACGTGCTCTATTGAAATGACTATATGTTTAAAACTATGTGAAGCTGAAGGCTTGTGTTTATACCATTGGAAAGGTATTGGATAGAGCTATTCAAGAGTATCACCATCCACGAAATTGTGCAAAGCGTTATCGCGTTGTGGTACAATACACATTACGTCTCGAATAATCTTCGTACAATAGTGGTGCCCAGCAGTGGAGGTTTTATAATTTCAACCATCAAAAAGTGAACATAACGAACAGTGAATTCAATACAAAATTTGAGAGTATGAGAAACACGGATCCCTGGACACACCATAGGTGCGGTCAAATTCTTAGGGGGTTACACCAGCCGTGAGATCCATATATTGATCAGGTAAAAGGAGTACTATGTAGGCAGAACAGTACCTAAAGCTATCAATTGGCAGAAACACGTCAGACGACTTATAATGCTTCAGAAATATTCATATTCCATGTCTATCAATCGGTGAGACGTGCACCGTGTTTGTACATGTAACGAAGTGTCTTTTGCTGTGCAGTTCGATGGATTGCACAAAATCACTGAAACCAAACACAAAAGACTCATGAAGAAAGAATCCGTGTACACTAAATTGTAGTAAATATCTGTTATATTAAATATTAATGTTTAAAATTCCTACAATTTGAATAGTTGTAAATTCTCGGAAGTCAGAAATCTGATAATGTCCTGAAAATTATAAGAATTTTAATACTAGAGTGAAACACAGAGCGATTAACAAGGCGAATGAACCAGGCGAATGTCTGACAACGTCATTTTCTCCCAAACAGATACAAAAGGAAGAACTTGTTGGCCATATATTTACATGTAAATGGGTGAAAACTTTTCAACTAGAAGACAGCAATCATATATAGATGTCACTCTTTGACATAATATGTGACATCTTTTCATAGTTTCTGCAAGTTAAAAAAAATTATGAATTCAGTCCTGATATGTGACTCACTGCCTACAGCGAGCAAATAAAAACGTAACCTGAGTGCGGGAGGTTGCTTTATGGATTCCGTGCTATCCTCGACGGACTCTCAAATCAATTAGATTGTCGTCGTCACCTGTGAATGTCCCCTACATGGAAAGTTATGTCGTGTTCCGTGCCTGTTATAGTTTTTGTATCGATATTATTATGTTATGCTGTTTGATCGGGCCGTGATGTCTTACACGTGCTGTAACAGGCAACTAACATTCGCATTTATTTTATTTTTTTTAAGAAATCTCCCTTGGTGAAATGGTGAATCGGAAGCTTTCAGGTAGTAGCTGACGTTGCCTAATTTATATCCATTAAGATTTGCATTTGTGTAAAATAAAATCAAAAATTTGCAAATGAATTTCCTTTTGTCAAAATGATGCAAAATGGTTTTGTCCAATTTAGATTTTCTGGAAACCGTAACATTTGCAAGTCTGAACACTGATCTATATTTGAAATATTTAAATTCTGCATGTTTTCTATATTTTTATATCTAGAAACTCAATTCATGTCATCAACTTAAGTTTGAAAAATTCATCTAGTCCATGATGTGGTCGCTGTCTGGAATACAACTGCCTGTCCAATAGATTATGCAGTATTCTACCATGGTTATTGCAAAGATCAAAGGAATACCGCGGTGATTATTCTGCGATATACCTTCTTACGTAAACTGATCATGAGAAAATTGATATTCATCTTGCTTGTACTCCGTATTTTGCTAATGTAACAATAAAGTCGATAAGTGATAATTAAAAATCAATCAATATATGTTGTAAAATAAATTCATAAATGACAGAAAAACATTTGTCTTTCAGTATAAATCAATCGTCTGCATTCCGTGAACGGTACAATGTGAACAGACAAGTTTTTCATGGACTGTGTATTCAAAACAGTTAATATCATCCAAACCATCAAACTATATACAAACTAAATTCATATATGTAATAAAGAGAATGTCATATATATGTGATATGAATATAAATCATATTCAATGTCATATAAAGATGAGTACATATTATATTTAATATGAATACAAATCATAGTCAGTGTCAGATATGATATTATAACAAGCCATATTCAATGTCATATAACAGATTAATGTAAATTATATTCAATGTCATTATACGATATGATTGCATATCATATCATATATGATATGACAACAAATATAGTTATCTACGTGAGATGGAAAGTGAACAGCACATTTGATATTTACTTGAGTAAAAACGTCATTTAACAATTATTTGAATATTTCACTAATGATCATGATAATTGCCAAACACCACCAGTTGGTGGTGAAGATTTCATAACGTCACTTGGGTGGAAATAGTTTGAGTACACTCGAGTGAGAAGAGCTCGAGCACTACTCAGTACTCCGTTCCATCATTTCTCCTCGCGGCATAGGTAACAGGCTGATTTTATTTTATATTATTACAGCCTTTCACTGTTAGTTCTTCGAATTACAATGTACACTATGTGCGTTTATTTCTTGGAAATATTTATGTAGAGCGTGGTCTCGAATGCGGCTGAAAGAGTTTACGCTGTTTGAAAATGGTGTGTTAAACTTTTTTGCACAGAGTAGGCATATCAAAATAATTAATGCAATATATATATATATATATATATATATATATATATATATATAGCATTACTAATACATGTAGTTTAGGTTTTCCTTACTAGACATATTTCATTCACATGTAGTCATTTTTTGTATGTCGCTGAGGTAAGAAAGCAAAAAAAACCCCCAAAAACCGCGCTGTTTATGTTGCCTAAAGCTAATTTTACTAAACATATAACCTTTTCTCATCTCAAATATCATCGTGTGAAGTATGCTAAACTGAAGCGAGTCGAAAATTACAATGGCCAGTATTCTGTTTTGAATGTGTAATTTGTCTATTTCAAAACTGAAGAAAGTCATATATTTTTCTCAGAAAATTAAAAACAGTTAGTTCGAGTTGGTACAAAACTCATTAGAACTAAAATTTGCCGTATTTCGCACGACACAATCAATCATTGAAATATTTACAGGACCTAGTGTTAGAAGAAATCTTAAGTGTTGTGTTTAGGTCATTAAACCGATGAAAATATATACACTTTTAATCTTTCATGATAAGAAGAATAACATCAGATATAAAGTGCCATAACAAGTCTATGTACACGCTAGGTTACCACGCCACCATTACACAGACGCCTTATGGAAACAGTCATTTATTTCTCCAAAAGGATGGTTCACTCAACCTTAGATACGTCTCAGACAGGCCTTCTAAAATACTTAATACAACGTAAAGCACAAATGTGTGTTGATAGTAGAGGTACTTCAGTGAACGCAACTTTATCATTCTAAAAAAAAAAATTTAAAAACATAAAAATAATTTTAAATCAATAATAATTTTGCAGGTGATGTATTTCTTGTTAGAATTATTTTCATTTACATCATATTTTATTCAGCGTAGAAATGAAATAGTCAATCCAGACCCCCCACCCCTCCACCGTTATATCACCAGCCACACTATACATGTAGCTATATAGGAAGGAGGATATTCTAAAAAAAAATTTAACCGGACGCTATGGTGTGTTCAAGAAATATACTCTCAATAAAATGACACCACTTTTCAACCCAGCTTTAAACGAAAATCTCAAATTTTCACAGAAATCAATGGCATTAATATTTAAACTGCAGACATATAATTACTGAGAACTGATGCAAAGAGAATTTGATGTATTGCTTCGCACATCCTGCATCCCTTCATACAGACTCCAGTCGTACACATGTGCTACATTCTTATACACGTATTACATATTTTTTACCCGTGCTACAATGCATTCTCTTATATATGCACTACATTTCTTTTCACGTGTAACATTCTTGCGCGCTTGCTATAAAGTCTATAAATTCTTATTCACGAGCTTATGAACTACATACGCTCCATCTCTTGTACGTGCTACTTTATCACACACATGCTTCATTGTTGAACATCTTCTACATTATATATGTGTGTCATGCTGGCGCTTCGTTATTATGCATTTGATACATTCTTATACGTGTGCTGTATTATAATACAGGTACCACACTATCATCCATGTGTCATTCTCATACATATGCTACAATATTACACAATTATACACATTCTAGTTTATTATACACGTGCTACATTATCATATATGTGGTACACTATTATACATTTGCTACATTATGATACACGTGGTACATTATTATACACGTGGTACATTATTATACACGTGGTACATTATTATACACGTGGTACATTATTATACACGTGGTACATTATTATACACGTGGTACATTATTATACACGTGCTACATTATTATACACGTGCTACATTATTATACACGTGGTGCATTATTATACACGTGGTACATTATTATACACGTGGTACATTATGATACACGTGCTACATTATTATACACGTGGTACATTATGATACACGTGCTACATTATTATACACGTGGTACATTATGATACACGTGCTACATTATTATACACGTGGTACATTATTATACACGTGCTACATTATTATACACGTGGTACATTATTATACACTTGCTACATTATTATAAACGTGCTACATTATTATACACGTGCTACATTATAAACACCCTATATTAGTATACACGTGCTACATTATTATACACGTGGTACATTATGATACACGTGCTACATTATTATACACGTGCTACATTATTATACACGTAGTACATTATTATACACGTGCTACATTATTATACACGTGGTACATTATTATACACGTGCTACATTATTATACACGTGCTACATTATTATACACGTGCTACATAATTATACACGTGCTACATTATTATACACGTGCTACATTATTATAAACGTGCTACATTATTATACACGTGCTACATTATAAACACCCTATATTAGTATACACGTGCTACATTATTATACACGTGGTACATTATGATACACGTGCTACATTATTATACACGTGCTACATTATTATACACGTGGTACATTATTATACACGTGCTACATTATTATACACGTGCTACATTATAAACACCCTATATTAGTATACACGTGCTACATTATTATACACGTGCTACATTATTATACACGTGCTACCTTATTATACACGTGCTACATTATTATACACGTGCTACATTATTATACACGTGCTACATTATTATACACGTGGTACATTATTATACACGTGCTACATTATTATACACGTGCTACCTTATTATACACGTGCTACATTATTATACACGTGCTACCTTATTATTTGTGTTACATCATTATAAACACGTTACATTATTATACAATCTTCACAAAATGATAAAAATATATCATTAATAAAGCTTTCATTCTAAATGTAATCCTTGCTACAACTTGTATCCAATACTTGTTTACCCACACCCGTCTTAATGTCTGCAACAGAAATGTCTCTGTCAAATTCCACATTGACTGCAGGTGTATTTCTTATCTAATTCCTCGTTGTTTGAAACTGATTTTAAAATACAGGTAAAACTCGTTGTTACCTAAGCTTTTTGTATACATTTCAACTTTTTTATGTAAACAATTTATGGAAATGTTTTGAATTATTTTCCGTAAGTGATTTAACGTGCTGCCTTGAATACTTGTTTTACTGACACCTTACTTTTACATGTAATTCTGTTTTCTTGAATATAGTCTAACACTTGACGATACGAAAATCATCAGTTTTGTAAGCTGGTGAAATTGCAAGTGTTTGTAAAATTGGTATTAGGTTAACGCGCACGTCTCTATTTGCTGATAAATTGTTTCTTTAGGTGTTTGTTTGTAGTTTGTTTGGGGTTTTTTTTTTTGGGGGGGGGGGGGGGGAGGGGGGGTTATTATTTCTTTATCGGTACTTTAGCAAAGAAAGCTTGTGAATTTTGAGTTTTGTTTGAGCTTTATTTTCAAATACTTACAGACTTGGTTCTGGCTTCAGTGCCACCAACGCTGAGAGTTTCTCAAATCTGAGACTTCTCAGGAAAATTGAGTTTATATCACCCAACTGTGCCACCAAATAAATATTTTCTTAAACTCAGATATGTTTTTGAGTGTTAAAGGATTTATGAGAATTTTTGAGAATTTTCTCAAATGTGCCTGCGACTAAGGCTGTCACGTGTACACGTGTAACCGGTAACGTTTCGTGTTTGGGCTGTAAACGTTTACAAAATCCCTAAACGTTTAAACGATGTCTTATATATGTGGCACAAATCTTGCAGGGTTCAAATTACAATCTAAATTATTTGAATAATTATTTCAAGTGAATAAACTTATTAAACAAATTGCGAGGGGAAGTAATGAATTTATAAAAGTTTGACTATAGTCTATAGGAACGGTGAACAATTTTTTCCCCGTCATATTTTCCACAGCGGGTGGAACTGTTACAAAACTGCGCTCCTCCCTTGACGCTGAGAACGTGGACAAACTGATCTTTTTGAACAAAAGATTAAAACATAAAGTGAATTGCGCTGCTCCGCCTGCACCGGCTGCACGTGAAGTCTATGTTAAAACCGAACCGACGGAAGAAGCCGCGGCACCAGCTCTGCCCTCTCTGGACAATCTAATGTGAAATCACTGAAATGAAAATTTGAAAAATGAAGTTTATTGTGAATTTGCAACCTCTATTAAAATTACTCACAAAAAGGGCTACCAGACGACTTCGTCAATGCAGATGTCGTAGGAATTTAACTAATCTCGGCTGAGATTCGGCTCGGCTGGATAGTGAAGAGATTAGAATCTATAACGATTGTGATGACAAGGAGGAACCTTGACAGGTTCAGTCCTTTGGCGAGGATGAGGGGTGGAGATATTTTCGAAATATTTCGTTTTTTCATCGTCATCATATTCTTCAACTCTCCTGCACAACAATCGTGAATAAATCCTTTAACACCCCACCACTTTTCAAGTGTTGGTTTTTGCATTGGGGTCTTTTTATATTACGACTTGTAACACTTTCGAAGTAAAAAACCGCAGGGAACTAGCAAATATCAAGAAAGCCCGGTAAAGAAAATCCACTTCGAAGGAAAATGTCTGCTACGTGTAAGGTGTACCTAGTGACCATGACCTTTATATTTTGTAATGCGTATCTTGAGCCCGAATTCAGTACCACCCTACTGTAAATAATCTAAATAATACATAAACAGTGTCGACGACAATCGCTTTACATTTAATTTCTCTATAAATGATGAAAAAAATTACTGAAATATATCGTATGTCAAAAACGACCGTACACGATAAATGGTAGCTGTGTCATCATGATTAATGGGGATTTCAGGAGTGGATCTAATATTTGCCATTCTATGAAACACAAATCACCACGGAAAAGATCACTAAAATTCAATCCCAATAAGTCATGGTAAATATAGCATGTCACAGGCTTATCATTAAATGACTGTCCTAATATGGATCGTTTGCGATTTCCAGAGCAATCTCGTAGTCAGTTTATTTTCGGAAGGTCGTTGGTCTCTTCCCATGTACATTGTATCTGGGTTCTTTCCTACACCGATAAAAACTGGACGCCACCAGATAACTGAAAAATCGTTGAGTGTGGCGGAAAACAATAAACAATCAATCAATTATTAAATAATCGTAGTCCGATGTCACGATGGATAATGAAACTGCAGACGACATCTACATATGACGTCATTGAAGGATTAAAATATAATATGTAAAGTACAGTCTAACTCGGAAATTGCCTATTAGGAAATAACTACATAAATATTTTGAAAACCGACACCTTGTCTGTAGTTGGTTTATTGGAGACGGTATTATGATACAGGATAATTCACTCATATTTTATTAAAACCGCTATTGTTATTTTTTCATCCAATGCAAAACTATCTGTCAGTTCTTTCTTTCATTTGTTCCTAATTCAAGCATCTACTATGAAATTTCAAGTTGAATACTTCTTGCTGCGTAATTGTTGAGATAAATTTTGTTGGTTTTAGCACGGAGGACATTTGTTGGTCCTCTAATTAGGAAATAACTATATAAATACCTTGAAAATCAACACCTTGTCTGCCATCATCACGTGAATATATTCCTGTTATGCCATGTCTTGTTTTTCTCTCATGATAATACCTGTTTGTTGTTTATTATGGTGGGCAATGAAATACGTCCCTAGAAATAATCTTAACAAAACAATTACTAGTACCTAATTTGTTGATACCAAATAAAAAAACAATCGAACGTATATTACAGATTGCTACAAAACGCATCACGCTATCCCAATATGCTCTCTCTACCGTTGAGTGTCTTGGAAATAATTACTTTTCCCATATTCTAAACACCAGTTCTTTGGGTACCGAAAATTACAAGGGTAATAAATTTAAATGTTGTCGTCCTGAACTCCAATTTACAAGCCATAAAGAGAAATAATTTTAGCACTTGACAGAATCTTTTTTTTATAAACAACCTTGTTTGTTTTCTTTGGATGAACTCATGGCTGTGGTTTCTTTGTTTTGCATAAGTGTACTTGTATATTGAGTTAATTTAGATTTAATGAACAATCAAATAAAGAAAAATAGCAGCAAGCTTACAAATAGATGTTAACTGTAACGTAATTCTAAATTAAGATAAATGTAAACAATTTCAATTAAGAATTCATTATTTGTGTTCTTGAGAACATACATAAATTACTAGCAGACATATGTGGACTGTAAGAATATATTTAAGTGACGAAATTGAAGAAACAGCTTATTATCCCATCATTTACTAATATAAAGTGGAGCTTATCAGAATAGAAGATGTCTGAAAAAAAAAATTAAATTTTTGAAATACATGAGGGTATGAACTGCGACGCTTCACGATGGCTTACTTTCGTGAAGCGCTTAGTACGCCTTGAAGAGTATCCCGGCTTGAAGCGTCCCAGTTCATACCCTAATTTATCTTAAAAATGAAATCTTATTTTTCACAGTCTAGTTTTATTTCCATCGGAAATCCTAGCCTTTAAAACGTACTATATTTGTGACGTAGCTGTCTATTCATACGCGCGTTGTTTACAAATGGTCACGTTATGAGGAAATGGCTATCATTACAATTTATACATTTATTTATATTATCAATGGCAAAATATTGGAAATGTAAATTTATACTTTTAACTGGTTTTACAATCTAGGCAAGAATGAAAACCAGTGCTGCAATATCCTATACACTCACTGGTAGGACAGTCATTAGTTAACATGAGTCAGATAATCAATTGTATCCACGCATTAAACACAGTACAAATGTATCGTTGTATCTGTTATACTTGGGAATTATGAGAGATAATGCGAAATAAAAAACACAATACATATAAAACTTTCTTCACTTGAAGTAAAAACTATTACACGTATTACTGGAGTACTAGTACACGTATTACTGGAGTACTAGTGCATGTGTTACTGGAGTACTAGTACAGGTATTACTGGAGTACTAGTACATGTATTACTGGAGTACTAGTACATGTATTACTGGAGTACTAGTACATGTATTACTGGAGTACTAGTGCATGTATTACTGGAGTACTAGTACATGTGTTACTGGAATACTAGTACATGTGTTACTGGAGTACTAGTACATGTATTACTGGAGTACTAGTGCATGTATTACTGGAGTACTAGTACATGTGTTACTGGAATACTAGTACATGTGTTACTGGAGTACTAGTACAGGTATTACTGGAGTACTAGTGCATGTATTACTGGAGTGCTAGTACAGGTATTACTGGAGTACTAGTGCATGTATTACTGGAGTACTAGTACATGTATTACTGGAGTACTAGTGCGTGTGTTACTGGACATCAGATATCAATTTACGCTTTCCTTGAACAGCGCGATATATAACTCCGCCATCTGGATGTACATGCAAGCTTTAAGCAAAGAATTTTAATCAAGTCCTTCCCTTCACACATCGTTCTAAGTAACACTCAGTATCTTGGAGTAGGGGGAAATTCTGATAGTTTACCTGGCTACATATTGTTCGTAATTTCATGGAAGTCGGTCCTGCAGTTAGAGTGAATGCGACTGAGTTCAAAACCAGAAACTTTTAATCTGAATCAAAATAGAGCTGAAGCCAAAATACAATAGAGCACTTCACATGCAACTTCCATGCATGTTGAGAGCAATAGAATTTATAATAGCCAAGGGGAGACCGACGTCAGGGGTATGAAGAAACCGCTTGCTTTCCACAGACAGTGTCTTGTCAATACTGTCGCACTCCTCACGCTTATTTAGTATACGCACGATACTATCGCTTCCCCTTATTAAATCCTGTTTGACACAACGTTCCTGAAGGACGTAAGATTTAGAACGCTGGTTCTCCGAGTAATGTCGTTCTTTGTCATTGTTTTGTCCCAACTCGTTTTGAACGACCATGTCCTAGTTCTTTAACAAAGTTTAAAAATACGTTTTATGAGAATTTGAGGAGCATTAATTTCGTACACAATTTTACTGTTGGCATTGTCTTGGAACTTCAGCTATGAGAAACCTCCAGAGAGACAGATGTGACAGAATTAACAAGATTAAGAGGATGTCACCATATATACCTATCTCAATTAAGATGTTATCTTACGTATTTAAATGAGCATGCCTAGAAAGATTCTAAAGTTTGATTTAATGTAGCCCTAGTGTAAACAAGCTTCAAAACTACGTAACACGCCGTATACCCTAAAATTGTCTCCGGGGACTTGAAATATGCGATTCCTAGAGTATATATCACAAGATTTAAAGATAAGGTAAAGAAGGTTTTCTGGTGAATAATTGATATTCTCTGCCATTCGTCATTATTATTGATACATTAATATTATAACAAACGGAATGCTTCAAGCTTCTCCATTGTTAATTTCCCATATTTATGTACCAATATTCCATTATCACCTGCATATGGTTTTAATGTCTTTCAATTGATTCGATACGCAAGAGCTTGTTCTACGTATGATCAGTTTTTGAATTGATGCAGGCTACTGAGAAATAAGTTGATGTTACAGGAGTTTCAACGGTTTCTTTGAAGCCAGCATTTCGCAAATGCTACGATCTAATTTACCGATACAACTCGTAATCCGCCGTCAAAATCAGTGTGTAAAGAACAGCCCAACAATTAGTAGGAAACACGTCAGACAGCATTTGACTCAATGACATGATGTCATACGCGGAATAAGCTCTTGCGTATCGAATCAACACCATATGCAGGTGATAATGGAATATTGCTTCATAGATATGGGATGTTGACGATGGAGAAGCTGAAATTATCCCGTTTGTCATAAATCTGAGTTGTTAGTTTGCAGGTAACATTTATGTTCATTAAAATACCTAATTACGAAGTAGATGTGGAAGCCTCTGTAATGTCTCTTATTTTGACTGGAAAACACATAATAACTGACATCAATTTGACGAGTTCAGTCTCATTCTCAATCTAATTACATGCATTACCAGGAACTAATTACCAGGACCTCGGACCTATCGCGGAACTCATTGGTGGAACGTTCAATTCGTAACTTTGAGGTCGCGAGTTCCAGCCCTATTCGTAGCATGGCCGCGTCGAACCAAGGCTTATACATATGTAGTGATTGCTCCTTCGCCAAACGCCTGACATTATAAGTGAGAATCACGGGTCTTCAGATATGACCTTAACAACTGAGGTCCCGTGTGGCGGCAGGCATTTGCAAGTTCAAGAATCCCCATTGTTACGCCCGTAAGCGCTAAGCATAAGTCTAAATTTGTAGAACTGGAAACGTATCAATATGAGTGAACAATTCTTGACGGGACGTAAAACAAACAACTAGGAACTCGAATATACTTTATCGTGTTTGTGATTGAAGCTAGGCGTGTTGATGGTTCTCTCTACCCGCCAAAGACTTTCCATCAAATCTGTTCCGGTATTCTGCGGTACATGCGTGAGGACGGTGTTCATGATATCAATTTTTAGGATGCTAACGTTTCTGGTTTTCCTGACTTCAAAAAACTCGTGATGTGCCATTGAAGGAGCTTGTACCACAAGGGGTAGAATGGTCGGTTAAACAAGCTGATCCCGTATTGTCGAAACAAGAAGACGCTCTTTGAAATAACAAACTACTTGGATCATACATCAGAAAGTTACAGTAACACTGTATTTTACTACAATGGCAGCTTTGGACTTTGAGATCTCGGTGAACACCGATCATTAGAGGTATGTAAGGAGAAATGTGGCGCACATAGAATTGTATGATCACACATCTAAGAATTTCGCTGGGGGCTCTCCGTGACCGAGTGGTTAGAACATCGCGCTTAAAATCACAAGACCTCTCACCTCTGATCGGCGCGGGTTCGATTCTCCCTCGCGCCGATATATGTCAGAAAGTTTGCCAGTTTACTTTCGGAAGGTCGGTGGTCATTTGGTACATTGTGTCTGGGTGCTCTCTTCCACCAATAAAAAACTGGACGCCACCAGATAACTGAAAAATTGTTGAGTGTGGTGGTAAACAACCGTCAATTAATCACCAGAGGAACAGTCCATTTCACACCCACACCTTGAACGTCTCGCAGTTTATACGACAAGTTCTATACCATTTTGAAAACCATGTGTGAAGAAGCAGGGTTGTAAGGAACATTTCTAATCACTCAGAGGCAACGACTAAGTTTTCAATTCAGAAGGGGTGGTGTATTTATGTATGAAATGTTTTATGAGACATTTTAGTACAAGTATGATATTTACCTGATTTTTGTGTCGATTTGAATACTAATAGTTCATTTAATTTCTGTTTCCCTTTATATTTCTTGTATTACAAGTTTTGAAGAGCAGGGGACAGATCATAGTTGAATCGCAGTTTGAGCACACAAGAGACAATCATCAGCGTCTTTGTTAAGTTCTGGTGCCACCAACGAAGTCCCTGAAACAGACTGAAAATTCCGAGAAGGGAAATGCTAGTATCCCGAAAGTGAAGGATGCTGGGAAAGACAACACTGTGCCTAATGGGACGATTCCTTTGGGTGACAAAGTGATTCATCTGGAAAATTGTTCAGTGTCATTCATGTAAAAGATGTGTTAGTATTTTGAATTTTTCATTTTATTTGAGCCTACGAAAAGTACGTGAAATTGCGATCTAAGATATAATTTCTGTGCAATAGATGTGGGAAATTGCAATTTAAATTTTTTGTCGTGTAAAAGACTTCTGTAAATTTCACACCGATTAAGTGTTAATTGTGTAATGTGCACGGTTTATCTCACCTCCTTTGTGAAGCAGTGAGATATTATCAGTTAGATATCGCACATGTCGCTTTATGAATATCGCCACATTTTTGATGATATGTGATATACACCTCTTGAAGATCAACTAAAAACCAGCCAATCATGGGATAAGATACAGGACAATCTCCGAGGTCGAGAAAAGTTGTTTTTGAAGCATAAAAGCCGAGGCATTTACGTTTTAAACAACAGTTAAAGACCGAGATAAACATGAATTATCAAATAAAATGCACAGGTCATCGTGCTTTTTAAGACACGAGGTATACATAAACAGAATCGTATATCAACGACCGAAAATTGCAATTTTCCTTAAACAGCATTATCAAAATTTCACAAAGACTGGTCATAACTATTTCAAGAAAGTTTTTCTTTGCAAAAATATACAAAATATGTGAAAAAAGGAAATATATCTCATAATGGACTTGATAAAGACTTCAATGAAAACTAAGTATAGCCCTTGGATTCAATTCTCTCTCTCTCTCTCTCTCTCTCTCTCTCTCTCTCTCTCTCTCACTGTGTGTGTGTGTGTGTGTAAAATGAATTAATGAGGTAATCCATGAAACTTACTGTTAAAATTGAGTTCCAAGTATTATCAACACTGAAAACATAAGTAGATGAACATTTCTCCTATTGACCTTGAAATTTCTCTGATGGCCTTGGAAGAGGACACAATACAGGTAATCTAGGTGACATTACATTAATATCTATTTGGGGGTATCCAAAGGCATGGCCTTGGAAAAAATTATAATTTCTCTCAGTGACCTTGACATTATCAAAATGACCTTGAGTCAGGAGATTAGGGTATATCCTGATTTCATATAAACTCCCCCGAATCAGTCGTGTTTATATAAAACTTTCTGCTCGGATTGTATATATTTCCTCATGCTGCAAGACAGAATGGACAGATAAATCAAAGGCAAAAATCTTCCAACAGCCATAACTTTCTCAAATCTCTAAACACCAGGTTCATAGGTTCATGTAGCAATTTCACAATCTTGGGAGGAAAAGCAATCAACAGCTTCAGGAAAACTGACGGACATTGTGAATCTAACATACCACCCCCGCCCTGCGACAGTGCTGCACTTCTTATAGCTAGGGAATTCCCCAATGGTTTTACAGTAAAGAATTATGTGCAAAAAATATTTAAATTACGCAATGCATCAACAGAAACCGACAAGCACAGCGGACAACCTTTACCAATTTTAATTAATATAAAAATATGTATGTAAATTCCTTATTCTTATACCAAGTATAAAATATTCATAATAACTACCATAAATGTGTCGTTTTCAACGCGCATATAATAGATGAGGTACAATATACCAAATGACATTACTTTAATAGCCATACAATAGATTTCCACATAGGTAGTAACGTCGAAGAGAGCAATGTACGGTATACTTGGAGATGATATACTGTTTTGTGTCATATTCATTACAAGTCAAAATACAGGAAGTGTATATATACACGCGCTTTCCTTTTATCGGCTTTCCAGGACACGCCCATTATAGATAAATGTAGATGATTTATTGTCATTCAATGGCGCCAAAAGGTGTATAAATACCCCGAATGGTAGTATAGATAGTAAAAATATATACATGATAATATACGTATATCAAAACATAGATATTAACAGAAGGTACCAAGGGACGATGATTCAGGAATATTACGTGATTGTATAATAGAGATGTATACCGGCATTTTTCGATTTTATTATACAGATTTGAAAAAAGGGTCATTCTAATTTAATTTTGTGTAATATGCAGTTTTGTAGGGAAAGGACCCCCCCCCCCCCCATAATAATGACTGAATTCGTACATACTAAAGAGACTTAATGTTTGTTCTCATAAGTGCAATTTGCCTCCAGATGCCATGCCCACCTTGGTTACTGTCACTATGCCCCACAAGATGACGGAGCTGGCTTCACCATCCGAAATAGCGACCAACAGTTTAATGTCCATTCCGGACGATTTCTCTATGAAATAATTATCCAATAGCATAAAATTATTGCAAAAGGTATTACTAAAAGTTATACACGTATTGAGATTTTCAGTTCGGATGACACCGTGCAGCACGATGCTGGAGGTCGGTACAAAAAAGCCAATTACCGCAGCAACTTTTAATTTAGAAATAGTTCAATCAGTCGCACTACTCCTGATCTGGCTGAGCCGACGAGAAGTATTAATACTCCTGTAAAGGGTATGTGGCTGTATCACAAGTTTTCATATCCAAAAAAAAGTATTGTAACTAATATTACTTATTAGGTTTGTTACTGTCTACAAAAATATGTCGGGTCGTTCAAGTCCTTAGAAGGCTTCGCCTCGCCCTCTGTGGACTCGAACAACCCGACATATTTCTATAGATAGTCAGTAACAAACCTAATAAGTGATTTGTTTTGTCGAGGACCAAACCATTTTTGTATGTTAATAAATATAAGAAAGAAATCGAAAGTATGGTGAAAAGTTAATGTCAGTACTAAACAGACAAAGCTAAGCGGCCGCCATGTTGGCGTCTAAATTTTGTTACTCGCCGTCTAAAGAAATTCAGACGGCAGTCACGTGAAGCGTTTCACCCAATAATTTAACGCCATTCTAGTCCGAGGCAAAACAATACGTTATATCTTTTTATTTACATGGCTGTAAACTGTTCGTAATTTTCTCATGCAAACTCATGTTAAAATTTGACATTGATCACACGGAATTAGGGCAAAAAAATTTTTATACATGTATATAGGCATAAGGAATGGATTTAGGCGAAATACCCAAATATATGGGTCTACATTTGGCCAACTTCTTCGTTAGCTGGGCATCATTAGCTACAGATAAACACCTCTGTCAGCAGGAGTGTTAGATTAGATGGATATCCCTAAAATTATTGTCACGAGTTCTTTAACGTCGGCACAGTGGTGATGATGATTAGAATCACAGATTAATACCGTTACCTGTTGAATTAAGGCGTAGGAGGGACGTAACACCGTTTTTCAAAGAGAGGGTGGGGTGGCAAGTTGACCTCACAAATTACTGTTTGGCATTGTAGAAAAACACTAAAACTGGAGTGGTGAATCTACCAAAATATCTTACTCTGCATGTGAAAATCACTAACTATCCATTCAAAAACAGTACAATGATATATTACCTTACACAAAGGAGGACGGTAAAACCCCCCATCCCCGGTTCCAGTGCTAGCGTATACCTTGTTCCAACTTCAAATTGGCAAGTTATTTATAAACAATTAGAATTTTCTAAGGTCTGCACAAAGTTTGCTTGCTTAAGGTTGTGGATATGAAGCTGCAATATAAGTTGATATACTCTATAAAAAAATCCTTGTCATTCTTGCTTACAGCTTAAATAGTCACTGTCCCCGTGTAGCTAGACTAATAATGTCTGCAGGGGTCTAAACATCACAATTTTTAAAGGTACCTGAACAAAACAGTTGGACAAATATTCCCCAGAAGTGGCATATGCCCAGGGGGTCAAAGGTCAGACGAGTTCCTATTAATCATGTGGTGGTAGCAAGGCCAACTGAATCAAGAGAAGGGAAACCAAAGACATGCCAAATAGACATAAATCAAGAGTATGTTAAAAAGATCAACAACAACAAACAAACAAGAAGGCAGAGATTCCCCTGCAATGTATAGTACTGTGAAGATGCAATTCATTGTTACGATTTGTCATAAATGTGACAATCTAAACTCAGTGTTACTAACAAGATGCCATATTGTCATATCAAATACATGTTCACAATAACCACAATAAATATGAAGTATAAATAGGATTGTATGCAGTTAGATTAATATTTGCATAATAGGGCTTAAGGTGGGTGTGACCGGTCGACAGGGGATGCTTACTTCTCCTAGACACCTCATCCCACCTCTGGTATGACCAGGGGTCCGTGTTTGCCCATTTCTCTGATTTGTATTTTCTATAGCAATTACGAGATAGAATACTGTTAGTTATCTTAGCATTATCATAACCAAAGTACGAAATCTTAATTCGTACATTTTGATATTAATCAACCGGAAGTGTCCAAAAAAGGAGAATACAGCAGAGCTTGTTAAAGGAATACACAGTGTTAGCAGATCATTTAAACAATAAAATGGTCTTTCTTTGTTGTGTTACCGGGAGATGAAGGTAACTAGCGTTGTAGTCAAGATCAGTAAGCTGCGCGGGTTATGCGATTTTTTCTGCAATGATGCTACCTTCACCCCCCCCCCCCATAAAACAATAAAGAAAGACATTTTATTGTTTATATCTATATGCATTTTGTAAATATAAATATATAAACTAAATTTAAGTACTTAAAATATACCGTTGACCATTTCGTTACTTTAAACGGAACAACCTACTTAAGTCTTCAGCTTACGTGTCCCAAGAACATTATAAAATCCTGATTGTTCGCATACTTATACACCTGAAGTACATCCTTTGACCAATTCTGATGCTAATTTGGATGACAGCCAATTAATGCCTCTAAAGCAGTACTATACCTATAATCATCATAAAACTGAATTTGCAAACCAAGTGCACATGCGTTCTAAATTCAGCGTCATCAGTGATTACCAGAGTTGTGGTACATGTTTCAGCATCATCAGTAATTACCAGAGTTGTGGTACATGTTTCAGCATCATCAGTAATGACCAGAGTTGTGGTACATCTTTTGTCACGTTATTAATGATTACATCACACGATTTGGCCAAATAAAAAGTTGTCCCATCTTAGAGTACGTAAGTGAAATCCGAGTATTGACTACAATTCCTGATGACTGTCGTGATAGGTTAGATCTTTAAGATCAACATTATGTTTCAGTCTACAGGAAGAAATAGTCCATCTTGCAGTAACATTTCCTGATGTTTTCATCATTTACTGAGGACTCATAAGATTCCTACAACACCAAAAGACCTGAAAATCTAATGTATGCAATCAAGGTGTAATACGGTGTGCCCGAGTGGCGTAGTGGTGAACGCTTCTCACCGCTGCGACCCGAGTTCGATCCTCCGGATCGGCAGTGGTTGTGTGCGTGAGGGTTTTGTGCTCGCCCTCCCGCATCAATAACCCCGACGAGAAGCATTAATATAAGTTGTAGAACTTGTCTGTTAATCGTTGTAAAATAAATATAGTTTAATTTTAATTTCTTTAGGTTAATATTTGGAAAAAATTCAACTTTCCCTCTTTCTAAGCACTTCGTCAACTCCAAATGGCGTCTGATCTTCAGGTGATAGGTAGGCTTTCAACTCTTTTATCTCCATTTCCAATTTGCAGATAATGCCTTTATACTGCTTTTCTGTTCCCCTTAACGTGTGTAATTCAGTGAGTCATTGCCAACATGTCAATCCCAGAAACCCCTAAAAGTAAGAAATTATTCAAATGTTTGTTCGTTCTCTAAATTAGCATTCAAATTGGTGAAAATATTTCATAAACGAGAAATATTAAAGAAAATACGCTAGCCAATTCTGATGGTTATGGAAATGGAGATTTATTTCACAAGCCCCTGTCCCTTTGCTACTTCATTTTACAGATTTAAATCAAAACTACACAGAATGTAATCTTATGGAATTGAAATTAAACAACGAGCAAAAAGAAAAGTCCAGCTGCGTCCTACTTTGGTAAATTCTTGCAAAGAAAGTTAACACCTGATGATAAATCCCTAAGTACTTAATGTTAAAGACGATTACAGCTCTCTCTTTCTCTCTCTCTCTCTCTCTCTCTCTCTCTCTCTCTCTCTCTCTCTCTCTCTCTCTCTCTCTCTCTCTGCGGATTACGGTAACAATTACGAAAACGATGCAAAGTCTAGATACCATAAAGAGTACCCGTCCAGACATATTCACACATGTTGTTTTGTTGTAAACAAGCAGTTTGCATTTTTAGAGGCAACTCCAGATGGTAAGTGACAACGGCCAATGTGATCTACTGAAAATACTTTTCTCGGAATATGACAATCACAGAAGCATGTGACAATATAAAAAAAAGGGCAACGACTTCATTCAGTGAAAAACATTCCTAAATGATATGCACAAGTTCAGAACCAGCTATTAATCACCGGTTGTACATTTTGTAATTTGTATACATAGAACGGTATCTTTGTCGAGAGAATAAGGGCTGACCTGTCATTCTTCACCAATATGCTTGAACAATTGATATATTTGTTTTCAAAACCTATGCAAAACCATTTCTTTCCAATCCAAATGTACATGATAAATTGTCAGCATTACTTTGAAATGTTTGTACAGCTTCTGTCTGTACAGCCATGTTGTTACTGTTGTTTACACTATTTGTACAGCTTCTGTCTGTACAGCCATGTTGTTACTGTTGTTTACACTGTTTGTACAGCTTCTGTCTGTACAGCCATGTTGTCACTGTTGTTTACACTGTTTGTACAGCTTCTGTCTGTACAGCCATGTTGTTACTGTTGTTTACACTGTTTGTACAGCTTCTGTCTGTACAGCCATGTTGTTACTGTTGTTTACACTGTTTGTACAGCTTCTGTCTGTACAGCCATGTTGTTACTGTTGTTTACACTGTTTGTACAGCTTCTGTCTGTACAGCCATGTTGTTACTGTTGTTTACACTATTTGTACAGCTTCTGTCTGTACAGCCATGTTGTTACTGTTGTTTACACTGTTTGTACAGCTTCTGTCTGTACAGCCATGTTGTTACTGTTGTTTACACTGTTTGTACAGCTTCTGTCTGTACAGCCATGTTGTTACTGTTGTTTACACTGTTTGTACAGCTTCTGTCTGTACAGCCATGTTGTTACTGTTGTTTACACTGTTTGTACAGCTTCTGTCTGTACAGCCATGTTGTTACTGTTGTTTACACTGTTTGTACAGCTTCTGTCTGTACAGCCATGTTGTTACTGTTGTTTACACTGTTTGTACAGCTTCTGTCTGTACAGCCATGTTGTTACTGTTGTTTACACTATTTGTACAGCTTCTGTCTGTACAGCCATGTTGTTACTGTTGTTTACACTATTTGTACAGCTTCTGTCTGTACAGCCATGTTGTTACTGTTGTTTACACTGTTTGTACAGCTTCTGTCTGTACAGCCATGTTGTTACTGTTGTTTACACTATTTATACCGAGTGTGGATATTCTTTCTCATTCTGTGGGGATCCGGGTTAAAATAGATCCTAAGTATCCCTTGCTTGTCGTGGAAGGCGACTAAATGGAGCGGTCCTTCGGATGAGACCGCAAAAATCGAGGTCCTGTGTCACAGCAGGTGTGGCACGATAAAGATCCCTTCTTTCTCAAAGGCCGTAAACGCCGAGCATAGGCCTAAATTTTGCAGCCTTTCACCTGCAATGGTGACGTCTCCATATGAGTGAAAAGTTCTCGAGTTGGACATTAAACAATGTACAATTAATCAACCTTTCTCATTCTGTACACTGCCTTCTACATCCATTGTACTAAAAGAAACAAATTATTTTCTTTTAACCCACAATCTTATCATTACAAAATCTGTATTTAAACACAAATTAAGAGGCTATACCTTATAATCATCTTCTTTGATGACACAATGTGATTTTCAGTAAAACTAAGAGTACGTCTAAGAACTGGTCTTAGAATGGAGCTATCAACTGATGCTGGGTTTGGAAATTGTATAATTACCTCCCACGAAATGCTGTAAATGGATTGGAAAATTATAAATCTTGGGTGGACAAAGGATCAACAGCCTGAAATTCCTGTTACTGTGTAACCTACGATACAAAACAAAGCAAAAGAAAATATATCAGGTTAAAAAAAAGAAAGAAAACCTGTAGTTTAGTATTTTCATTTATAGATTCATATACAAAATATTATGTTGCATCATGTATATCGTTATTTAGTATAATGCTTTCTCTTTCAATTCAAACATCAAGTCACCGGTCGCGGTAGCTCAGTGGTTAGAGCGCTCGCTTCGTAACCGGGAGGTCGTGAGTTCGAGCCCCGCTTGTGCCATGGCCACGTCAAACCAAAGAGGAAAAATAGGTAGTGATTGCTCCTTCGCCAAACGCTCGGCATTCAGAAGTGAGAATCACGGGTCTTTCGGATATGACCTTAAAAACGGAGCTCCCATGTCACGGTAGGCGTTGCCACGTTAAAGAACCCTCACTGCTACGGCCCTGAGCGCTAAGCATAGGTCTAAATTTGTGGAACTTCACCTACAGCTGGTGACGTCTCAATATGAGTGAAAAATTCTCGACGGGACGTAAAACAAACAAACAAACAAACATCAAGTCACGGATTATGTCCATTACGGTGGATGCGAACAACCACTTACAGCAAAGGAGTGCAAAACAGTTTCACGAGTTTAAAAGCGTGTATGACAGTCATTTGCACTCATTCATTCTTCACACGTACGACGCATTGAACAAATCAAGTGACGCAGAAGTTACGCCGTGTGTGCGATAAAGAACGACACAAAGTGTCCGACGTAGCGAGGAGGGCGAAAGGGGGGTCTTGACGTAAAAGTCGTTCCATTTCATCCCAAACATATTCTATCGGCCATGAATCCGGTGAAATCGCAGGTAACGCATTCACGTTTTGCTGCTTTAGATAGTCACTGAAAACGCGTGCGGTCGTGCGTTGACCTGTTGCAAAGTGACGTTACGGTGTGAATTAATGGAATGGCGTGCTGCCATACTATCTCGTCACGGTAGTGTACGCCGATTAAATCACCCTCCAATAATGCCAAAAGGGTCCTTCCATGTGTTGCAATTCCATCCCAGAACATCACGTTCCATCCGCTGAATTGACGGCGCTGAATAACGCAGGCATCAATGTGACGTTCTCCGACACGACGGCAGGCCCGAACACGACCATCACCGCTGTCGAGATGAAATCTTGACTTGTTCGTAAACAGAATTTCAAGAGGTCAAAGAAGTCGAATTGGAATCGATTGCGCAAATGTGACGTCCGTATATACGTATCTTGCCGGCGTGACATCACACGGGCGTCCTGATCGTGATCGGTCCCGAACGGTGCCAGTTCGTTGGTATCGTCTCCATAAAGAATTTTACAGTGTTATTATGAACCCCAAACTATCATGCAACATTGCTTTGAGACCTTTCAGCATCCCAATAACACACAAACGATCATTTTTAATCATGCGAGGCATCTTTCAGTCAAAATTTTATTCCCCAAAACCAAGGGGTATTTTTTTTTCTGTTTCAATACAATGAATACTGTCAGTGAATGCAAGAAATGCTACTCGATTACTAACCACGTGTTGTTTTTCGCTCGAAACTCCAGAAAAGCGTGTTGTGGCCATCAAGGCGAATCGAATGCGATAGTTAACAAATTTAGTACTCAAACACATGTTTAGTATATTAAAATATGCCTTTAAGAATCAACAACGATTAAAGAATACTTTTTTATGTTTTTACTTTAAGTACACACAGTTCCTTTGACCCGATCGTGTATAATTATCCATCCTGGTCTCAAACATTCTCTACGTACTCATCAACATTAAATAAAACAATTCTTTTTCTTTCTTTTTTCTCTCCTTTTAAGACAAATGACCCTAGACCAAGCATAGCCCTAAGGCAGTTCTCTCGAATTTGTACGGAAATATGCCCTCGTTGTTCAAGTCATAAATCGCGTTTTACCCTGACTTTTCATTTCATTGTAAGTTTCATTACATACTTCCCTTAAAACATAAAAATACAAACAGTCATACCTGCTTTATGTTGATCTACCTTCAGGTTGTGTGGGCGACTGCATGCTTTGATCTAACGGAAGCACATTGCAAGATTAGTCGGTCAATTATTCCAAAAATTCTTTAATCAAACTGTACTCTGGTTCAAGTTGTTAGCTGCTATTTTCTCATCCTTTTGATAACTCTCTCGCAATTCATCGATTAGTCTCGCCAACGAAACAAGCGTGATGAGGACTATGTGTCTAGGCGAGAATACACAAGTGTAACAGATACTCATAGGGACACCCATAAAATTGTATTCAATACTCTCTTTCGAAGTTTGAGAGAAAATATATTAGTAGGGACGAATCCCCACATTGCTTTTTCGTACTAACCTAATATCTCAAATTGTATATAAACCTTTCATTTTCTATGCGTCACTTTCTTAGTAGGGACAATATATGTCCTCACAGTAGAATTCTGTCCTTGCAACGCAGGTCAAAGTGTTAAAAATTGTTCTCATTTTAAACGTTTTACTCTCTCTCTCTCTCTCTCTCTCTCGATCGATCGATCGAAAATAGTCTTCTTTGTTTGGACATCTCAAAACTTTAAACAAGAATGTCGAGACAATATTGTATGTAAGGATTTAAGATCATATACTCAAACCCCGTAACTAGGATGACGTTATATGCAATTACATATGTGTCACATTAAAATCTATTTCTTTGTTCTTTTTAGTTCATTTGTATTTTGACAAATCAAACGCACCTTTATCCTGTTTAAGGCCTCTTTTCTTTTTAAATTGCAAATGCCCCCTTAGTGAACCTCAGTCTGTTGGTGCATTAAACAGCGAGTCCGTGCTCTCAGTAACAACCGGACTGTCCAGCGAGAAGGACGCTTTCACCTTCTGCGTAAAAAAAAACCCAAACAATCAAATGGTTTTTGCCTTTAATATATTTACAAATTGTAATGGTAGGCATTTCTTCATCTATTGTAATAGCTAGGAAATATATCATACGCTTGTTAGCGTGATGCGTCACAGTTCATATCCTCATGTATTTTCAAAAATGAAATTTATTTTTACTTTTTATACAAAAAAATTTATGGGCCAAATCACTTAATTTTTACGATTATCATGCAACTTCAAACACATATTGTGACCCACCCTACTCCCGGGCATCAATCGTGAATTTCTTAAACTGCATGTATGTTAGCATGTCAGTGTGGATATAGATTTTAAAATGTTTCACGTCTACCAGTATTTCTATGTAAATATTCTACACCCTATTGTGTCCCCAGATTGGCCTCGGGGTCATAAGATTATCACATATTGGGACTACAGTGTATAGTCAATGAGAATGTTTTCATAATGATTTGATAAAGTTTAATTATGTGGAAGATTTTAAAGTATTTTCCTATACATGTATATTTCTAAATAAAACGAACTTTTGTTGTAACCCTGCCTTAATCTTAGGAGTCGTTGCTCTCACAACGTAATGGGTATATTGCATATTACTTTGACAAATTTGATTTATAACAGATTAGTTCTATTACCATGTAAATCTTTAGACTCCTATAGTGACCACAACCTGACCCTATGACCCCTGGACACAGACGAGGTGTGATCAGGTACCTAGGAGGAGTGAGCATCCCCTGTTGACCGGTCACATCTTTCGTAAATCCTCTGTATTGATCAGTTAAACAGAGTAACCCGTGTTCAAAATTAGTATGTAAAAAAAATGGTCTCACAATTGGTATGAAACGTGTCAGACAGCATTTGACCTAACGACAGGTAGTATTTGCAAATAAGATAATTATAATGATCACAGAATTTGCGAAATGCTGACTTCAAACGAGACTGTCAAAACCCCTGTAACATAAACTTATTAGTTATTAACTTGCCTTGGTTTTAAAAACTGGTCATATGCAGAACATGCTCTTGTTTATCAAATCAGTTGATTGTTTTTCAGTTATCTGGTGGCGTCCAGTTTTTCAAAAACTGGTCATATGCAGAACATGCTCTTGCTTATGAAATCAGTTGATTGATTGATTGTTTTTCAGTTATCTGGTGGCGTTCAGTTTTTTTAATGGTGGAAAAAAAAGAACCCAGATACAATGTATCTGGGAAGAGACTACCGACCTTCCGAAAGTATAATGACAAACTTTTCCACATGTATCGGTGCAAGCAAGAATCGAACCCACGTCGACTAGAGGTGAGAGACCTTGTGATTTTGAGCGCGATGCTCTAACCACTCGGCCATGGAGGCCCTTCAAATCAGTTGAGAGACAAACACCATATGCAGGTGATAATGGAATATTATTACTTAAATATGAGAAGATGACGATGGAAAAGATGACGTCATCCTGTTTGTCATGAAGTTGAATTGTCAATTTGCCGTTAACAATATTGAATCTATGCCACATAAGGACACGTGCGTATGAATTGACAATCTGAAGATTTTGGATGATTTTTGAAGATTTTTTTAAATATTCCTATGTGAAACTTCAAAACCCATTATGGTATCATCCTCGTTCCATGTATACGTTACATGATTTTTTTAGTTATGTATTATACAACTTTCAAATGTATTTTGATTCGACCTCTTGTAACCAGGGAGAGGGCTAACACAGTTTTATCTTGCTGCCCAACCCCATTCAGAATTGAATAAAATATTCTTTAAATTAATTAACGGAAGATGCCAATTTAACAAATAGTAACTTTATGCTTCTAAAGAAGAATATCCGCAAAGAGTTGTCTATTAAAAGAATATGCCTATCGCCACTTTAAACCGGGTCATGGTATAGACAAACAGAAATCCACTCTGCATGAGGATGTTTGTATGAAACAAACAGTGGTCAATCTCATGAATCCTATAAAGAATACAAAATTTAGAGTAGGGCAAACACGGACCTCAGAGGTGGGATTAGGTATTGAGGAGGGGAGCGCATCCCTTGTATTAAGTATGATTCAACAAGGGATGCGTTCCCTTCCTTAATACCTAATCCCACCTCTGAGGTCCGTGTTTGCCCTACTCTAAATTTTGTTTTGTGAGGATTTGACAATATTTTTTGTACATTTTTAGGAAAATCTTAAAACACACCTTGCGGCCATGCCCTGTCCCCGGGGGTCATGTTGTGAACAAGTAATAATCTACACTACAAGAGAATATCTACATCTGAAGTGGGCAAGTTGTATGCGTGGGATTATTAAGAGAACGTTTAAAAATTTACTAATGCATTGTCAATAAAAAGCCTCTTTGACGATCTAAAAAAAAAAAAAGAGGGAAGGGGCTGAGGGGTTGCACCCCTTCCCTTGGTTGAACATTTTTAATAATTGTTATTTTGAGGTCTGCAATCCACCTTATTTGGGCCGAAGAGTTCAAACTTGGGTTGTAACATCACCTTAAAAAATTTCTTGATCCACCCTTGAGTTTTTGCTGCTTCAGTTTACTTTATTTCTCATTTTGATATAAAAAAGGCACCCCTGGCCGCAAGTGACCTTTTAACTTAATATACAAGCCTGTACTTTTAAATAAAAAAAAATTGTTTCACAAACTATAGATGTACATTGTTAGAAACATTTGTCTAGTTTATTTGCATTGTGAGGTGCATGAAAATAATGGAAGCACGGGCAATTTACACAATTAGTGATGCAAAAATTAACCCGGTGGCTATTATCATGATTTCATCAAAACTAAAATTTCTCTATATAAATTATTTTTTCACGGTTTGGCTTCTTGATCCAGTGGTTGTTGAAACAATGTTAAATACACAGTCTATTTTAGTCCCCCATAGGTAGACGTAGACCACCATTTGATAACGCTGAATACCTTTCGTCAAATATGTTTTGTTCCTTGATGAACTTTTTGAGAAAGGTTAAAATATATGAAAAGTGTACACGAACAATATAGATATTATAAAAACTGCCTTAACTTTCAACTCCTATGAGATGATTTGTAAGAATACAATAAAGTTCGAGAAGATTACTTGCAATAGTTTAGACACACCCTGTATTTCGAGGACAGCCCTGTAATTGCTGCAAGAGGTACTTGTATTGTTCTGTACGGGATAGCGAAAAATCACAAAGGCTGCAATGTTGTGATGTTTCGCCTGTCCGTCTTCTTGGGAAGAGTTCTCCTTTTCTTACTCCATACATAGTATATTTCTACCATTCCAATTTACACAATTTCAGCAAGGATAACAAGGAAGATCTTCCGCGAAAAACCCAGGGTCTAGGAAAGTCATTACGTCATAAGCAGAGACAACTTGAAAGTTGCAGAAATCGTTGATTTTACGAGTTACCGGTACATGTATTATCATTCATTTATTTTATGATGGTTTTCAAGAAATATTGATAAATTTTCGTGTAAGGCATAAGGAAACAATATTTTAATATTCAACCTTAATATTTTCAGGATGATGCACTAAGTTGTTTGTTTGTTTGTTTGTTTATAGCCGCCTGAGCAATTTTTCAGCTATCCGGCGGCTGTCACCATTACCGGTGACGGGGCTGCAAATTTAGGCCTATGCTCGGCACTCAGGGCCTTTGAGCAGGGAGGGATCTTTATCGTGCCACACCTACTGCGACACGGGACCTCGGTTTATACGGTCTCATCCGAAAGACCGGCACCCACGTCCCACAGTGGGATTCGAACCCCCGACTCAAGGATCATCAGATCTTTGAGCCCGACGCTCTAACCACTGCGCCACGCGGGCGGCTGATACACTAAGTCTAAAGGGGGCGTCCGTGGCCGATTGGTTAGAGCATCGCGCTCAAAACCACAAGGCCTCTCACCTCTAGTCGACGCGGGTTCGAATCTCGCTCGCGCCGATATATGTGAGAAAGTTTGCCCGTTTTCTTCCGGAAGGTCGGTGGTCTTTTCCCAGGTACATTGTATCTGGGTTCTCTCCTCCACCAATGAAAAACTGGACGCCACCAGATAACTGAAAAAATTGTTGAGTGTGGCGGAAAACAACAATCAATCAATCACTAAGTCTATATTGCATCTAAATTATGTAACATTTCGTACCCTATTACGTAATGCAGTATACAAGGGGGGGATCAATAGGTCACATGCATTCTGTTGCGTATCTTGGTATTTTATTTCAATATTTTGTTCTTCGAAAAGATATTTATAGAAATTCTGGGGACAAAGTTTAAATTTCACATTTTTAAAATTGTAATCCACATTGTAACCACGCGTAAATTCACAAAAATTCCAATAGCATACCTGATTTCAGGTGATTTCAGGTGATGAAGGTATGAATTTCTAATTAGACCACCGCCACACATTCACACGGTCCTAATTATCAATTGTTGTCAAACATGCACATTTACAGATTAACTTTCACAGGCATTTCCTGGCTTTGAGTGACGGCTTTCTAAAATTTGCCAATATATTCCATGCAATGCATGAAATAGAAAAAGAAAATCATTAAAATTAATTCATATCGCGAAAGGTACGCAAAGCACAAGGTCATACTTGTTACAAAAAAATGTTGAAAATATTGTCAAAACACGTTGGAAATAAAGATGGACTTTGCTCGTCAAATGTGGTTTTACTGTAAAGTAATCCTCCACAGCACTATGCTTCAAGACTGACTTCTCTTCCACACGCCTCACACGAATGTCGGATCTGTTCTTTTGTTTTATACTATATTTATCTGATACCCTCCTTTCGCATTTTGATAGTAATTGTGAAATACATGTATACATAAAAATGCCACGTACATGACAATTAACACAGCATGTTAGCAATATATCTATAAAGGAAAGGGAGAGGGGTGAAAACGTATTTAAACAAAGCGTTATTAATACAAGTGATTTTAATATATCGGTGTATTAGCTATATATTTTACTATTTCATACATTACAGGGGATTCCAACAATGTACACGTGTGGAATGAAATAGCCTGCATATTATACCTCAGAAAAAAAGTTTGAATCTCCTAAATTCATAATTCCTCAATTTGTGAATTACAAATGTTGGAGGTCACCAGGATTACTGGAATGAAGGACGTGTACTATTACTATTCTCTGTATAAGACGTGTACTATTACTGTTCTCTGTATAAGACGTGTACTATTACTGTTCTCTGTATAAGACGTGTACTATTACTGTTCTCTGTATAAGACGTGTACTATTACTATTCTCTGTATAAGACGTGTACTATTACTGTTCTCTGTATAAGACGTGTACTATTACTATTCTCTGTATAAGACGTGTACTATTACTATTCTCTGTATAAGACGTGTACTATTACTATTCTCTGTATAAGACGTGTACTATTACTGTTCTCTGTATAAGACGTGTACTATCACTATTCTCTGTATAAGACGTGTACTATTACTATTCTCTGTATAAGACGTGTACTATTACTGTTCTCTGTATAAGACGTGTACTATTACTATTCTCTGTATAAGACGTGTACTATTACTATTCTCTGTATAAGACGTGTACTATTACTGTTCTCTGTATAAGACGTGTACTATCACTATTCTCTGTATAAGACGTGTACTATCACTATTCTCTGTATAAGACGTGTACTATTACTGTTCTCTGTATAAGACGTGTACTATTACTATTCTCTGTATAAGACGTGTACTATTACTATTCTCTGTATAAGACGTGTACTATTACTATTCTCTGTATAAGACGTGTACTATTACTATTCTCTGTATAAGACGTGTACTATTACTGTTCTCTGTATAAGACGTGTACTATTACTATTCTCTGTATAAGACGTGTACTATTACTATTCTCTGTATAAGACGTGTACTATTACTGTTCTCTGTATAAGACGTGTACTATTACTATTCTCTGTATAAGACGTGTACTATTACTATTCTCTGTATAAGACGTGTACTATTACTATTCTCTGTATAAGACGTGTACTATTACTGTTCTCTGTATAAGACGTGTACTATTACTATTCTCTGTATAAGACGTGTACTATTACTATTCTCTGTATAAGACGTGTACTATTACTATTCTCTGTATAAGACGTGTACTATTACTGTTCTCTGTATAAGACGTGTACTATCACTATTCTCTGTATAAGACGTGTACTATTACTATTCTCTGTATAAGACGTGTACTATTACTATTCTCTGTATAAGACGTGTACTATTACTATTCTCTGTATAAGACGTGTACTATTACTGTTCTCTGTATAAGACGTGTACTATCACTATTCTCTGTATAAGACGTGTACTATTACTATTCTCTGTATAAGACGTGTACTATTACTGTTCTCTGTATAAGACGTGTACTATTACTATTCTCTGTATAAGACGTGTACTATTACTGTTCTCTGTATAAGACGTGTACTATCACTATTCTCTGTATAAGACGTGTACTATTACTGTTCTCTGTATAAGACGTGTACTATTGCTATTCTCTGTATAAGACGTGTACTATTACTATTCTCTGTATAAGACGTGTACTATTACTATTCTCTGTATAAGACGTGTACTATTACTGTTCTCTGTATAAGACGTGTACTATTACTATTCTCTGTATAAGACGTGTACTATTACTATTCTCTGTATAAGACGTGTACTATTACTATTCTCCGTGTAAGCCGTGTACTATTACTGTTCGCTGTATAAGCCGTGTACTATTACTATTCTCTGTATAAGACGTGTACTATTACTGTTCGCTGTATAAGACGTGTACTATTACTATTCTCTGTATAAGACGTGTACTATTATTGTTTTCTGTATAAGACGTGCACTGTTACTATTCTGTATAAGACGTGTAATATTATTATTCTGTGTATAAAGCGTGTACTATTATTATTCTCCGTGTAAGTCGTGCACTATTATCATTCTCTGTATAAGGCGTGTACTATTACTATTCTCTGTATAAGACGTGTACTATTACTATTCTCTGTATAAGACGTGTACTATTACTGTTCCCTGTATAAGACGTGTACTATTATCATTCTCTGTATAAGGCGTGTACTATTACTATTCTCTGTATAAGACGTGTACTATTACTATTCTCTGTATAAGACGTGTACTATTACTGTTCCCTGTATAAGACGTGTACTATTACTATTCTCTGTATAAGACGTGTACTATTACTATTCTCTGTATAAGACGTGTACTATTACTATTCTCTGTATAAGACGTGTACTATTACTGTTCTCTGTATAAGACGTGTACTATTGCTATTCTCCGTGTAAGACGTGTACTATTACTATTCTCCGTGTAAGACGTGTACTATTACTATTCTCCGTGTAAGACGTGTACTATTACTATTCTCCGTGTAAGACTTGTACTATTGCTATTCTCCGTGTAAGCCGTGTACTATTCTCCGTGTAAGACGTGTACTATTAGTATTCTCTGTGTGTTTATTGGCTTGCTCGAGTTCTTCATTTCTTCCATTTCCCATTAAAGGTTTAGCTTGTGCATAATGCTAATAATCCTCAAAAGTATTTATAAGATGCTCATTTACGCAGACTTAAATGTTACATAAACAATGACATATCAAAGTAATAATTACATACATTTTTGTTGTTCGTGTTTAATTTGCCGAAATTTCCAGCATTGTCTTATCACTTAACATAATTTTGTAGTTTCTAATTCAAGAATATATGGTTCTACAATGTTTTGTCTTGATTTATTTATCATATTTTGACTGTCATCATTCAAAATATACTGCAGCATTTAGCAATAAATATAATCCGTCTAGGGAAAAGCACATTTTAAAATTTAATTACCGTGTTTAGTTGTTCTGATCTTGATTTTTAATCAACCGTCTGGATGCCAGTCAAATGACATGACATTTATGTAAGTCAAAACACAGACGTAATATATCCTATTGCAAGTGGGGGGTATCATGTATTCTATCAATAATTCTTTCATACTATGTTATACGGTAAAACGTTCTGGGAGAATACCGCCTAGAGCATACCATCTGGATAATATGATACTTAAAACAACTGGGTATTATCTTATCTAATCACATTATCTGGATAATATTATACTTACAACTTATAATCACATGATGTGTATAATATGATACTTACAACAACTTGGTAATACATTACCTAATCACACTGTCTGGATAATATTATACTTACACCAGCCCCGTGGGGATCCGGGTTTTTAGAATAGATCCTCAGTAGCCCTTGCTTGTCGCAAGAGGCGACTAAATGGGGCGGTCCTTCGAATGAGACCGCAAAAACCAAGATCTCGTGTCACAGCAGGTGTGGCACGATAAAGATCCCTTCCTGCTCAAAGGCCATAAGCGCCGAGCATAGGCCTGAATATTGCAGCCCTTCACCGGCAATGGTGACGTCTCCATATGAGTGAAAAATTCTCGCGCGGGACGTTAAACAATAGATAATCAATCAATCATATACTTGCAACAACTCGGTACTATATTACATTGTCTGGCTAATATTACGTCCAAACATCATCTGAGTACTATTATCTCTTGGCATTATTTAGGTCATATTTCTCTCCTATATCATATATACTCTGCAAAAAAAGAAACGCATAATGGATTTTTTAAGATTTTAGTAGATGTATTTTGGATTATGATTTTACAATAAAAAATGTAGATATTCACTAGAATTGTTTCAATTGAAAAAAATTACAGTCCAAACCTTAGATATTGGTGAAAAAAAAGTCAGATCATCACAGTTAAGAACACTTCCTGTCACGTTTAAGTTAGTACCGTGTATGACCACCTCGAGCTGCCAACACAGTTCTGCATCTCCTTGGCATAGAGTCAATCAATGTTCTTACGTTATTGCGTGGAATTGTTCGCCATTCCTGTTGTAACATTTGACGGAGCTGATCGAGGGTCTGAGGCGGAGGTTGGCGCAGGCGCACACGTTTATCCAGTTGGTCCCATAAGTGTTCAATCGGATTCAAATCCGGTGATTTGGAAGGCCATGGTAGCACATTAATGTTGTTCTGCTGAAGGTAGTCAATTGTTAAGCGGGCTGTGTGAGGCCTAGCATTGTCATGTTGGAATAACTCCCTCTGTCGGTCAATTACGCGCATAAGGTGAGGTTGGAGAATTTCGTCTCTGTACCTTTGAGCCGTTAAATTGCCCGGGACATGTACCAGTTCTGTTTTACGGTCATTAGAGATCGCCGCCCACATCATGACGCTACCTCCACCGAAACTATCCACTTCTTGGACACACGAGGAAGAGAAACGTTCATTCCTGCGCCGGTATACACGGATTCTTCCATCACGTTTCTGTAGCAGAAAACGGGACTCATCGCTGAACCAGATTCTACGCAGGTTGCGGAATGTCCAGCCCCTCAATCTGTTGCACCATCGGACTCTTTCTCGTCTGTGTAACGGTGTCAAAACTGCTCCAAAATACGGTCTTCTGGGTCTAATGCCATATTGTCGAAGTCGGTTGCGGACTGTCTGCGAGCTGATTCTTCTCAATCTAGGTATTCCGACTGCAGTAGCTGTTGCAGCAACGGTTCGATTCCGTAGATGAAAGACCCGGATGTAGCGATCTTGTCCAGGAGTCGTAATGCGAGGTCGCCTACTCCTCGGTCGGTCATTAGTAGAGCCAGTCTGCTGGAATCTGTTCCACAGCCGAGAAATTGTGCTCTGATTTACGTTTTCAGTTCGTGCAATCTCACTTTGGGATACTCCGGCCTGAAGACGGCCAATGACGATATTTCGAGTAGCAGGGTCCAACCTTGGCATGGCAGCATTTTAACGTTATGATGAATTCAAGCTTCAAACTTCGTCCTTTTATACGCTTTAATGTAGTGGTTGAATTAAGCACAAAGTTCTCGTGAAAAACGTAAGCCAAATTCCATGGCGATAGAGGTGATGTGCAATTTTAGAGAGTCGCCGAGCTAATTTGGCAGAGAGCCAAATCAAATGAACAAACCTTTAAAGTTTCATACTTACCTGTAAAAAATCAATTACTCAATTGACCATTTCAGTTTACCTGGTAAAATACATAATTTGCATTTTTAAAATTTCAAAAGGGCTATGCGTTTCTTTTTTTGCAGAGTATAGATAATATAGTTAATAATTAGTAATTTTACACTGTACTTAACCTGGGCAATAATATTCCCACATATCAACTTGGTAACATTACTCACTCAAATGTTTGGGCAAAAGCACCCTCATTATCATTTAGGTAATTTTACCTTCTTACTTTATACTGACAATATTGTCCCTTACATCTGTGCAATATAACCCTCTCACATTACCTGTGTAATACTACTCTTTCAAATCATCTGTTTAATATTACCCATTTTCATCATCTGTGTAATGTTACCGCTCACATCATCTGTGTAATATCACCTGCTCACATCATCTGTATAATATTACTTGTTCGCATCATCTGTGTAATATTAGTTATTCACATCTTCTCTGTAATATTACCCCCTCACATCATCTGTGTAATATTAGTTGTTCACATCTTCTTTGTAATATCACTTGTTCACATCATCTGTGTAATATTACCTCTCACATCATCTGTGTAATATTAGTTGTTCACATCTTCTCTGTAATATTACTCCCTCACATCATCCGTGTAATATTACCCGTTCACATCATCTGTGTAACATTACTTCTACACATCATCTGTGTAATATTATCCGTTCACGTCATCTGTGTAATATTACTTGCTCACATCATCTGTGTAATATTACCCTCTCACATCATCTGTGTAATATCACCTGCTCACATCATCCGTGTAATATTACCCGCTCACATCATCTGTTTAATATTACTCTCTCACATCATCTGTGTAATATCACCTGCTCACATCATCTGTGTAATATTAGTTGTTAACATCATCTGTGTAATATTACCCGTTCACATCATCTGCGTAATATTACCGTTCACATCATCTGTGTAATATTACCCCTTCACATCATCTGTGTAATATTACCGTTCACATCATCTGTGTAATATTACCCTCTCACATCATCTGTGTAATATTACCCTTCACATCATCTGTGTAATATTACCCTCTCACATCATCTGTGTAATATTACCCCTTACATCATCTGTATAATATTACCCGCTCACATCATCTATTAATATTACCCGCTCACATCATCTGTGTAATATTACCCCTTACATCATCTGTATAATATTACCCGCTCACATCATTTGTGTAATATTACCCTTCACATCATCTGTGTAATATTACCCGCTCACATCATTTGTGTAATATTACCCTTCACATCATCTATTAATATTACCCGCTCACATCAACTGTGTAATATTACTTGTTCACATCATCTGTGTAATATTACCCGTTCACATCATCTGTGTAATATTACCCGCTCACATCATCTGTGTAATATTACCCGCTCACATCATCTGTGTAATATTACCCTTCACATCATCTGTTAATATTACCCGCTCACATCATTTGTGTAATATTACCCTTCACATCATCTGTTAATATTACCCGATCACATCATCTGTTAATATTACCCGCTCACATCATCTGTGTAATAACCCCTCACAAAGAAGTTAGAAGGAATTAAAAACGTAACTGCGATGCTTGTGTCTTTCTGAAATAGTAAAAGTGAAGAATAACTAAAAATGTTCCGATATTAACCAAAACTATCAAATTAGACTTCCAAATCATGTAATGTATGAGAATAATATATTGTTTTTATACTTGTAAAATAGCAGGTGAGTTTTTATCTTAAACTACAGCCTGCTGTAATCGATGGCGCAGTACAGGGATAGATTGCATGCCGTCATCAATAATCATCATATCCAGGAGTCTGCTGAAAAATGGAACATAAAATAGAAATTATGATAAAAATTTTCTTCCTGCAGATAACATAAAGAGTCATATTTAATTTTACAAACATCTACTTTCCTTTCTTTAGATCTTGAAGTCACAATTTAAAATCATTGTGCACCTCTGGGAAGATTTTTCCGAGAGGTTATAATTTAAAAACCAATATCTAATTAGAAGATTTTTATACAGCTTGTGTATAGTGTAGATCGCACTAACGAGGAAAGCTACACCAGAGAAATTTGATGTGGATGAAAAGTGGAAGATATGAACAACAATATGTTGAAAATGAAAATTTTCTAATTTACGTTATTAAATTTTATTTATTAAAAATGCAGTTTTAGTAGAAAGCAATTTGAAAAAATTTCAAAATCTTGCTGGACTCAAACCCACGATCTATAGTTTAGCGGTCCACGTCCTAACCCACTGAACAACTCAGTAACCTACTCAGTTAGGCAATAAAATTTGAAATGAATAAACAAATATTGCTGGTATTCATATTTTCATTAATGGTTAAAAAGGTAGTCAGTCATTATGACACTGAGGAGTAGTTCCTTAGCTTCCCTAAGATAATTCAATTAGTGAGAAATCGCCCAATTAAACACTAATTAAGACCAATTAAAAACCCATGTATCACTGGTGGCTGCTTAACTGTGGTAGAGGATTGTACGAGTCACTGGAGGAGGTGTTTGTTCTCTAATGCATGTCGTTCAACGTTCTCGAGAATTTTTGTTCCCCCAAAAAGTTCCTTATTTCAACAGCTTTGATATAAAAGTTCCTGTAACAATCACCATACGCTTATACCTGCATAAATTTAAATTCCCCGCGTTTGGGAATCGTTCGAATCTCGGCCGCGGCGTTATGTGAGCAAGTTTGCCAGTTTACTTGCGGAAGGTCGGTGGTTTCTTCCCAGGTACATTGTATCTGGATTCTCTCCTCCACCAACAAAAACTGGACGCCACCAGATAACTGAAAAAGTGTTGAGTGTGGCGGAAAACAATAAATAATCAATCAATCAATCACACTAGTAAGTAATAGAAAAATGGCTTTCAGAGGAAGGTTATTCGTAAAGGTCACCGTAACTCAACATATATACTCGCATATAAGTCGACCCGCATGTAAGTCGGTAACACCCCCCCCCCCTTTTCGGAGAATATTTGAGGAATTTAACACTAACCCTCTAAGTTGGACAGATTTTTTCCATCAAATTTTCCGCCATTTTAATATCCATTTTCTAGCATGCATTGTGTGTTTTTGTTGTATATATTTTCTGAACGTCGATCTCGATCGATTTTGACGATAACCTTCAAGTTCTGATACACTGAATAGAAAAGAAAATGACTTTTTAGTGTTTCATTTTTTTAAAATATAAACTAACTACTTATTTATTCGTCAAAAACACGAACATGGAAGAGAGTCATCGCGTAATTTCAGTACTCAGTCTTACTTCTGTCAACGGAGGCAGAGAACAAGACCTCCGTTTTTAAGGTCATATCCGAAAAACACGTGATTTTACTTTAAATGCGGGACGCTCAACACAGGAATAGTCACTATTTACGTTAAAACGTCATCTATTTGACGGGGTGTTGGAATCTAGAATCGAACACTGGACTTACTGTGGCCTTCCTACTAGCTCGGGCTAGTGGGTTAACCCTGGACTGTCGTGCTAGAGGTCCCGGGTTCGATTCTCATCAGAGGCACAAATCAGTCTGTTACATTATGGTTTGAAGAGGGGGGTATTGGCTGGTTATGAGATGTTGATGAGAATTTGAATATCTTTATAAAGTTTTAGTCATGCTAGGATACGGGAAATTTTATAATGAAGATCCACATATTGTCTGCTTGTCTATTTTAGGTCTTAGTTAAGATCTGAAGTTACTTCTGTAGACTTTGTCTTTTTAAAAACAGCAAACTGTGGCCTCTCCTAAAGTTATGTTATCTGGTGCATGTTCTTTTATATTCATCTTCCTTTTTAACATAAGCTAATTAAACTACATCCACTTTGATGCTACTTTGTACAAACCCCGAGAAGCGAAAACATTTTCAATCATCCCAATTCTGTCTGAAGGCGATCTTTATCCATCAACCCAAATTTCATATCGTCCGAATCAATTTACCAAACAATTCTAAACGGAAACGAAAATATATGAAAATAATACATTATAATAAAAAAGTCAATAAAACATATATCAATCAGTTTCTCCTTCGTTTCATAAAACGTAAATCGTTTTCACGATAATTTCCAGTGCCATGGGAAAAGAGGAAATTAATCAAGAATTATTTTGTCATTACATTTCAAATCCGGGATCTGACATTAAAGCTTTGACAAATATTTAAACCGTAAATCAGCAAATCACATTCAATAAAACCCAAAGTCCCGTATCGGCAGGCGTTAACACGATAAAGAACCCTCTGAGCATCAAGTCTACCCACACCCCTTTGTTCGAATATATGAGAGAGAGAGAGAGAGAGAGAGAGAGAGAGAGAGAGAGAGAGAGAGAGAGAGAGAGAGAGAGAGCGTTTCAGGAATAGTCGTATTTTAAGAATTGTATCGAGGCAGGCTTCTGACAAAACCTTGATGTTACAGGGTGTAGGAAATCTCGTTTAATGTCAGCATTCCGAAAACTACGTAGTCCTTATAATGATCTAATTAACAAATACGATATGTCAATTGGTCAAATACTGTCCGGCGTAATCCATACTAATTGTAAGACGTTCTTCACATATTGATTTTGATGACGGACTACTTCGTTTACCTGATCAAAATATTGGGCTCACGGCGGGTGTGACCGGTCTACAGGGAACGCTTACTCCTCCTGATGAATCTCACTTTGTTTTGCTCTTTGTATCCTTAGACTGACGACCGCTTTCGATTTCTTGCAATTCCTCCTCTGAGATTGTTTTAAAACTAAGACAGGGAGTTCATATTCAGTTTCTAGTACCTTGGCCAATTTTTTCATCGTCATCATTAAAGTTATTAAACAAAGAAAGAAGAGTTTCTTCATCAAAATCAGGTTCCAAAAACTTCAAATTCAGACCTGTCTTCAAACATTTCACCGAAAGTGCCTACATTTAAATGCCTGTTTCAAGACGACTCTCTGAATTCCAGAAGCAGAAGTGTGCTAATTTTTTTTCAAATAGTCATGTTTATTTTATTTTGTATAATCAATTGTTTATTATTCAATTGTTTTTAATTTGATATTTGTATGCTTATGTTGAATAGATTTATTTAGATCGCAAGAATTGTTTTTCTTCTCAGGATTCCCAGTCTATAAATATACCATTCGGAGCAGAGTTTTATATATCACTAATTTTCCAACCAGTGCAAATGTGTGTTACATTGAACATTAAATGGTTCAAATAACTTGTTTACGACGTTGAGATTTCCCCCCGATAGATTAATTAAAATCAAATACTAGCAAGTACTAAATAGAGAAGGTGAAGAAAACGAACACCGATCAGTCTCGTAACTCCTATAACGAATCAGAATTAAGAGTTGGGCAAACACGACCGCTCGACATACCAATGGTGGAAGTAGGTGCATCAACATATTTATATCCACAATTTTACTCAACGAATGCAAGAAACACCATTCTGGTAATTTGCAGCGTGTACATTACATATGAAAGGATAAGAAAGAATATCATTGTGTGAATTTGTCATTTATAAAAAAAATAATAACAAATGCCTGAAACTAAAATGATATATTACATAATGTTACATAACAATTAATTGGCAGGGCTTACATCAGAGAATTGACTAATAATTACAAATTGACTAGATAGAGATAAAAACAGGTTGACTAGTCGCGTGACACGAAGTAGCACAGCCAATAAACATGTGCATAATCAATGGGATACCTCGATTTAAAAATTGATCATACGCAAAACATGGTCTCGCGTATCATTTGAGTTGTTGTTTGTTTGTTTTGCGTCCTGTCGAGAATTGTTCACTCATATTGAGACGTCACCAGCTGTAGGTGAAGTACCACCAATTTAGCCCTGTGATTAACGCTTAGGGAGGGTCGTAGCAGTGAGAGTTCTTTATCATGGCAACGCCTGCCGCAACCGTTCTAGGTTCATATCCGAAAGACACGTGATTCTCACTTATAAATGCCGAGAGTTTCGCGAAGGAGCAATTACTACCTACTTTTACGTCTTAGGTTTGACGCGGCCATGGCACGAGCGGTGATCGACCTTACGTCCACTATAGCTGAAAGAAGACGAAAAACACTGAAGCAGATTAAGTCTATATCTAGGCACTGTAACGTATTATGTAATTAAGAAGTTTGGATGCAATAGTAGAAGTATATTTGTAGGAAATACAGGATGTTAACTTGAACTTGAAATATGCTGGAATACAAGCCTGAACTTTTAAATGGCGAAGAATGTTGCAAATGTGACGTGTTAGTAGATAAAATGTCGTTGATTTATCTAAATGTTATGTTTAAGGCCACAGCAAAAAGATTCATTCTTGTGAAAGCTTATGAATAAACCCTGCTTCATAAGAATATAAAAACAAGTCGGCTGATAAAGAAGCACAATCATGTCTCGCGTAACAAACTCGCGTATGGTTTAGGGAAGAAACTACCAACCTCTCTTATATAGTATAAATATTCATGGAATGAAAGGGAATGTGATGAGAATATTGGTCCACATGCTATGAAATTCGTATTGTAAAAAAAAAAAAAAAAGTACATGTGACTTAGAAGCCGGTTTATCAACCATTCTCTAGATATAGTAATATTCATGAAATGAAAAAGGATTCTGTTGTATACCCCACTGTCCTTTTGACCCCCTGCCACTAGCCCCTGATCGATACATACCTAATCCCATATATATATATATATATATATATATATATATATATATATAATCAAGACCCCGTGGAGATCCGGGTTAGAATAGATCCTCAGTACCCCTTGCTTGTCGAAGAGGCGACTAAATGGGGCGGTCCTTCAGATGAGACCGCAAACACCGAGGCCCATGTCACAGCAGGTGTGGCACGTTAAAGATCCCTCCCTGCTCAAAGGACATAAACGCCGGGCATAGGCCTAAATTTGCAGCCCTTCACAGGCAATGGTGATGTCTCCATATGAGTGAAAGATTCTCGAGCGGGACGTTAAACAATTTTTAATCAATCCATCAATCTTATGCAGAAAATCTTGAAAATTTCGTGGATCAGAAGTTCAAACCTTAAACGGCCATCTCGTAGGAAAGGAAATTCTTATTGACAAAATACCAAGAGCTTTTTATAAGTTCAACGCTTTCAAAAAATTTCTTTCCATCTTTTAATCGATTTTTGAATTATAGAAATCAAATGAGAAAGCGACTGAATCTTAATCAATGGTTTATCATGTTAAAGAGAAGGAGGCATTCGATTTCCCTTTCGGCAAACATGCATACATTTACCAGGATTTAACTTGCGCAGTTGCACGTTGTGTCTTGCGAAAAAGATCGTTTGGCGACAGTTTTTGTCAACTCAAACACGTGTTTAAGAAAGCAGATTAGCATCAAGGAAATTTTTTCTCTCGCATAAATACGAGATAATTATCTCGTAAGTACGAGTTATGATGACGTACGTGTTCGTTGATACTAATCATAGGAAGCCGGTTAGTATGAAGGAATTTGTTCTCGTATTTACTTGATGATATTTACCCCGTTATATGATAAAACCAAACATCCTTGAAACTAATCGATTGTCATAAAACTTGACCTACTTTTGATTGAATTATCCTGCCGGTAGGGGACTTTGTATTGCCTGCAATACACTCAGAATGCTTGTTAGTCCCCTACCAGTTTGTAAAACCGAAGGGAACTATCTGTCTGTCCGTCAGTCCCTCTGTCTGCCAGTCTGTCCTATTGGTTTTCCAGACTTTTTGTGTAATGCTTGCATGGATTCGTTTGAAACTTGCAGTGTAGTTTCAGAGTGGCAAACTACAGATCAAGTTATAATTTTATAACCTGAGATGGACAGCTTTTAAAGAAATTAATTTTTTTTTTAACTTTTTTTTTTTATTCATCTGGAACGGGATTGTGTTCCGATGGAAATGCAGTAAGTAGCATGGCTGAGTAAAGGTAGTCGACGAACCTCGATCGCTGATTTTGTATTTGAAATATAATAACTAATTTTACATTTCAAGCTCATTAATCACAAAAAGAACACATAAATGTTCATCCAATCTGTTGATTACGCGGGTTTTTTTGTGTAGTAGGTGATCAAAGTCTGATCCGTCAGCAGTTCTCAATTTACCGCATTCTTGCAATCACGGATGTTCCAAATCGGCCTTCAAGGTATCACGCCGGTAAATGTCCAGTCAATTTAGTCATTTGTAGTTCCATGTATTTAAAAGAATATTTTTTTCATGTGCAAATTTTTCTCATTTCCCCCATCTTCTTTTCTCTTAATTTTTGTACCCCTGATTAGGAAATTTTGCATAATTTGTGGAAATAATCAATTGTTTGCAAAGGAAATATATGTTGGTAGCGGAGGCTACTTTCAGATGTGCACTGAGGCTGTTAACACACACGTGGAAAACACGTGGATCCTTGTTTGCGGGAAAAATATTTTTAGAAACCGCCGTAAAGGGTGTTATTTTTCTGGTGTCAGCAGACGAGACAGGTAGCATAGAACATGTCCGACTGCTTTATTTGGCACCAATTTTGCAAACTGATTTTTTAGAGTAATATATATTGAAAATAATTACCGGTGTGATACCTTCCAACAGTATTTAGAAGTCCTTTGTAAGTATTTAAATACAGATATGAATGCTATATCGCTGTGTTGTGTTCTATTTGTACGATTATTTATATATTTCCCCCATGCATCATGTATTTTTCATCCCCGATAACTATATGCGTCAACTGTACGAACAAAAAACATTAAACTAATTCGATACTGGTAACCATGGTGACTTGGTACCAATGTTTCAGGTCACGGTTCGAGGTCAAACAACATTAAATGTACATTTTCTCGAATATTAATTACAGTCGCCAATTAATGGGGGGGGGGGGGGGGGCTGAAGGGGACATATATTGCTTACGCAACACTCTCAGAATATTTCTTTATTCTGCTTTTGTGTACAGATACGTTTTAAGAGTTTTAATGTCTTAAATTTATCCCCTAATTATCATCTTCAGCCTTGAAATCCATACACTTATAATTATTGTTGATGCATTACAAGATAGATCATGTCCACTGTTCAGATGTTCCCTACAAAATATTTTGGTTAAAGACCATGTGAATACTTCTTGCGAATATCATTCGTCTTATTTTTCGTCTATGAAAAGTGAAGATAGCGAGCAGTGATAAATTTCGTTATTCCTATAAAGAATACAAAAATAAGAGTAGAGAGCACACTTGGACTCCTGGATATTAAAGGTGAAATGAGGTGCCTAGGAGGAGTAAGCATCCCCTTGTCGACTGGTCACACCCGCTGGGAGCCTTATATCTTGATCAGGTAAACGGAGTAATCCGCAGTCAAAATCTGTATGTAAGGAATCATCATATTGTACCAATGACAAACACTTCCATTTTCCTCTGTAACTACATATAGCATTAGGCATGCGTAAAACACGTGTAACATAATCATAGCAAATAAAACACAAAATAAGTCACGCAATGAAATATTTCAGAGAACACGGTAGTATGAAAGCCGATTAGTTTCAAAGATTTTTGATTTTATCGCATTACGAGATAAATATCATCTAGTAAATACGAGATAAAAACCTCGATACTAATCGGCTTTCTATGATTAGTATCAAGAAACAAATATGCCATCATATCTCGAAACAACGAGATAATCATATCGCTTTTCTGCCAGAGAAAAGTTTCCTTGATACTAATCGGCTTTCCTCAACATATGTATAAGTTGATAAAAATGGTCGCCGAACGACTTTTTTCGCAAGATAAAACGTGCAACTGCGCAACTCAAATCCTGGTAAATGTATGCACGTATGCCGAAAGGGGAATCGGATGCCCCCTTCTCTTCAACATGACAAGCCATAGATCAAGATTCAGTCGCTTTCTCGTTTGATATATATATAAAGCTTTGAAAATCGATTAATAGATGGAAAAGAAGATTTTTTTGAAAGCGTTGAACTTGTACAAAGCTCTTGGTATGTTATCAATCAAAATTTCCTTTCCTACAAGATATTCGTTTAAAGTTGAAATTCTGATTCATGAAATTGTGTGAATTCTTGGCAGAAGAACCTTTCAGACTGAAATTTGAAAGAGGAAGTTGCTCTTTTTTTTTTTTTCATAATTCAGGTTATAAAAGAAAAAGCTTCTGTACATTAATGAAGATCTGGTTAGTATATAACAATGAATCTAACAACTGTGAATTTATCATATCTCATCAGTCATATTGGAATTCTTTTCTCGTAATAATTTTCAAAAGCCTCAGGTGATTGCGAAGATGGTCTTCCTCCATCTGGTAAGCCCCATGCTACTGTTCCTCCATCTGGTAAGCCCCGTGCTACTGTTCCTCCATCTGGTAAGCCCCGTGCTACTGTTCCTCCATCTGGTAAGCCCCGTGCTACTGTTCCTCCATCTGGTAAGCCCCGTGCTACTGTTAATGATATATAAAACTTCAATCTCTACTGTTGATCGACCGCGATGAAAATGAAAACGATTTATTTAAATTCTTTAAACAGTCTTTCAAAAACCACCCTGTAATATATGTTGAAACTGCAGTTCAGTACTGTAAATTTAGATTAAATAGGTTTGCAGCGATAAGAGTTTTAGACACTCTTTTACAAGAACGTTTTAAGGACATAACGTCGCGTTTCTGACATTTTCTCTTAAATTAATTGTTCACTTCCACAATATGAAGAATTCTTACATGATTTCCGAATTTTTCTTTTGTAGCAATAATACCGTAATTCATTTATTGCCATGTGTAACTCAGTGTTTAGATCATCTAACTAGTAATGTAAAGGTCTAGGGTTTGATGATCCATTGTTCTGCAAATTTTTCTCTCTCTCCGTAATGTTCTTCGAACAATCTAGTGTTATATAAAAGATCTGACTATACAATTTTACTAGCAACAACTAGGAACTATAAAAATATGCTAACTCTAAAACAGACACGGTAATACACCAAATATTTATTTCTTTTTCTTTTTTAAAACGAGATAGAATGAAAGTGAATAGTCCATTTTCGAGTTACCGTACTCCGGCGGTATTCAAACATTTACTTTGTACGTGAGTCACGTGATTTTTGAAAAATCAAGGGGTGCGTCATTTCCGGTAAATTTGTTTTTGTTAGAAATGAGTTCGTCTGCTGCGAAATGTCCATGTTCTATTGTGTTGTGGAAGGATGTACGTCAGATACGAGGAAGAAGGGGAGATATGTACTCATGGGTGATGTGAAATTCTTCCCATTTCCCATACCTAAACAGCCCAAACTCTGCACAGAATGGCATGAAGTGTTAAGGCGCTTCGACTACAGCCGCTCACGTCACGGCAGATTATGCTCCAGACATTTTGTAGATTCTAAACCAACACCACATCATGTTTACCCCAACCTTTTTCGGTATAACAACTACAATCTGTTTTGCAGAGAACCCGGGGAACATCATCTATCTAGAAAAGATTAATCAATCACCGGAATGATGACGCCATCAAAATTGGAGACGCGCCGTTCCTTCATACACTTAAATTTAATTCTGCTGCAAGTTGACATAGTCTTAACATGTTATCTTTTATATAAAAGTCACATGTAACTCCTCGATCCAGTAAAAATCGCTTTAATTCAGGTATTATAAAACTTCGGAAATTCATGTTGAAAACCGGATGTTGATGTGCTCGCATCGAGTACAAAGTAAATGTTAGAATCATGCCGGAATACGGCAACTCGAAAATGGACTATTGTACGTAAAATGTCACAGAACGTTATATATTATTGACATACGTCGCGTGTGTCCTTAAAAAGGTTTTTAGCATGGGGTGGGGTCATAGGGCTGTCTAATGGTTGATGTTTGAAAAATCTGTAGGTTTCAGAAATCCCAACTTTAGTCTAACACAGTTAGAATTTGAACTTCTATCTATATATATATATATATATATATATATATATATATATATATATATATGCATAACGTTGATATCAACAGTTGAGAATCAGTGAGTGAAAATTTATAAAGAAACATTTTATTCACATAAAAGAAACCTATTTTCATCTTTCACTCGTATACAAAATCAATGGCACAAACCTTATACATAATACTGCTTGTTGTGAAGTGATGTGTTCATATTTTTAGAAAATGCTTAACTATAACAATGGCTGTTGTGCACAAACGTATTTATCAATTTGGTCAATACATATCCTTGACAAAATATATGCAGTCGGTAGGGTTATCAATAATGAAACGTGGTTTGAATATTTATCTTAAGGTACAGTGTGCAATTGCCTAGCAATCAATACTAAGTCTTTTTAATCTTCAAAACCAGCTTTTCCGCCATTTCTAAACACAGTTCAATGATATATATTCATTTTAACACTTACTAGCCCTTACAATTCATCACTCATTGTACATTCCATTCCGATCAGTGATACTTTCTATCAATCGGTGCACTCCTCCTCATAAAACAAATAGACACGTCTATTTAAAGCTTGTTAACTCTTCCTGGACTAAAAATAAATTTGAACAATATTGATTAAGAGTTATTGCAGCAACTGACAAATGAACACACATCATGACTACAATACTAATATTCAGAAATAAAATTACACCCAGCTCTTTATCATCAGCTTCCTACAAGGACCGCGTACTAATGATGGGCTTTACGAGCTGCCAATACAGCATTGAAGCAATCTGCAGCGTTGTAAATAATGACAAAAGTGAAGTTACGTTGGCAGTTTTTACTTTGCTGTCAATATTACATATCCACCTATAAGCCAAGCACATAAAAGATATGACACTTCAGACCCTAAAATGTATCAGGACCACACAACCTCGTTCCAAACAAATAGTCCTACACATGGACTGCTCGTATTATATAATAATAAAAAAAAACTAGAAAAAAAATATGCTTGTCCGAAGTTGGTATAGGAAATGTGTTTACTTCTACCTATACAGATTCCAAACAGGATTTGTGAAGAATAATGCACAAGTGTATACAGGTTCACTTGACAGACCCTGTAATGCATTAATTCACAGGATTTGCGGTACCCGTCTAGTTAAGGATACTGCTATTATATAACATTTGTCTTGATTCCTGTATGTTCGTTTAAAAATAATTATATTTCCAATTTTTTGCCTTTGATATCTCTGCGAATTTAATCATAGCCATTTTCTCATGAATGCCCTATTGGTGTAAACAATGCACGTATGAATACAGATAAATATAGTACGTCTATTTTAACGATTGGGAATTCTGATAGAAATGAAAGTAGAATATAAATATATTAAAAAAAAACAAACTTCATTTTTTAAAATACATGAGGGTATGAACTGCAACGCATTACGTCGGCATACTGTTCATGACTTGAAGTGCTAACGCGGTTCATGAAGCGTCGCAGGTCATACAATGTTCAATCTTAAAGATAGCTTTACATGCAGTGCCTTTTACGAGACGAAAATAACCTTCAAAAACACTGCTTCCCATTTCCTATCAACAATGAAATGAGGACAAAACTATTTTTTATAATGATAATGAAGATCCATAGTAATAACTCTCATCCAAGTTATCACGCATCTACTGGTACTTCTGCGCATGCACGAGAGATTTGGATAAATGTGACCAAGTGCATCTTGCTATTTGCTATTCTACATGTAGCAGACCCCTTGATCTTGCCGCGAGGACCAACATTTGAACAACTACATAGTGATGTTTAGAATTTAATTCCACTGAAATTTATTTCTTTTTTTATCATTTATTTTAATTTTTTGACTTATTATTATTATTTGGATAAAGGAAGATTTTCTGCTAAATTTGACAAATTATAGTCTTAATTCCGTCTTTTTCTTCTTCTCCGTATACCCTTTATGTACACACATAAAACTTATCATACATATCATAACCACACCCAGTTCACGTCATAATCGTAATACTTTACAGTTCGAGACGATGAACATTATAGACGCTTAAGGCTGAAAAAAAATTATTTACACAAAAGGATACACATTGTTTCCTTTATCCGGCTGGTTGACAGTTATCTATAAAGACACTTATATGTACTATAAATGGCTTGTCGGTTACCATAAATAGAACAGGACGATAAGGACTGATACTATGGCACAATAGGGCAACCGTCTACTGTACATGAAACAGTCCCTCCTATTAGTAATGGTAATTGGGTATTCTCCATTGAACACACTCTTCAAATCGACACAAACACTTCCACATGCCACCTTGGACAAATATTGGACATCAGCTATTTTCCTTGTTCTATTACTCAGTACTCTCGTTTTAAGTATCTTATAATTCCTTGTTTCTTAAAATAGGCTGCCACCTGTTATACCTGAAATCTACAACAATTTATGATATAATCTATTTACTTGACATAGTACATCGCATAAAACCTTTCTTTTTTCTACTGTATCACTGAACACAAACAGAGAGAGGAAAATATTTTTTTTATATTGTACTTTTGCATTCTGCTCTCGACTGGTTTGGTTTCCTTGTTCATTGTTTTGGATTTGCTGCTTTCAGAGGATAAAAAAGATTGGCAATTAAGTCATCAATTATCGGTTTGATAAATCAATTTTTTAAGAAATTTCATTACTGTCGTCTCATAAAAAGTGATTGATGGCCCCTATAAGTGTTTGTTTTTGTTGTTAAATGACAGTTAGGACTGACATACTATCATTCGGTTAATTAACTTATCCTTATATAACACGGCAATGTGATACATCCTTATATAACACGACAATGTGATACATCCTTATATAACACGACAATGTGATGAGGATGATTAAATGGCAGTTTGTAGTAAGACTTGACAACAGCATAAAGCCACACGTTTAAATTGATAGAATTTCTCTTTTACAATTCTAGCACAACCAACGATATACAGCAAGCTTTTCACGATAGGTAGAAATATTCCTCCTGACGTGATATGACGCCAGGGTCAGTACGTTACATTGTGTCGTGATATGACGCCAGGGTCAGTACGTTACATTGTGACGTGATATGACGCCAGGGTCAGTACGTTACATTGTGACGTGATATGACGCCAGGGTCAGTACGTTACATTGTGACGTGATATGACGCCAGGGTCAGTACGTTACATTTTGTCGTGATATGACGCCAGGGTCAGTACGTTACATTGTGACGTGATATGACGCCAGGGTCAGTACGTTACATTGTGGCGTGATATGACGCCAGGATCAGCATGTTACATTGTTATTTTCAGTCATGGACCTCTAGACGTTAGGGTGAGTACGTTTGTTTCTTTGGAGAATTTTCAGTCATGTAGAGACGTCAGGGTGAGTATGTCACAGGTATATATACATACATATATATATATATATATATATATATATATATATATATATATATATATATATATATATACGGTAGATATACAAAATATGAGTTTCAGAAATTTTGAGTGTAATTTAAGAAATTACAATGTGTCTTTTTTGTTAAATATGCCACTTATCTTTCTGCTGATATCAAGATAAGGTTTGCACTGGGCAGTTAAGGTCATACGTTTGATTTGATAAACACGACAAGCAAGGGGTACTGAGGACTTATTCTAAACCGGATCCCCAGGGGATATAGGTCAGGAAGCTGGTTGGTTGTATATTGTTTAACGTCCCGCTCGAGATTTTTCACTCACATTGAGACGTCACTGTTGCCGGTGAAGGGCTGCAAGATTTAGGCGTATGCTTGGCGCTTACGGCATTTGAGAAGGGAGGGATCTTTATCGTGCCACACCTGCTGTGCGGTCTCATCCGAAGGACCGCCCCTCGCCATTGACGACAAGTAAGGGGTACTGAGGACGTATTCTAAGCTGGATCCCCTCGGGACTTAAAAGTTAGGTTGGAAGGCAGGCAAAATATTGGAGAAAGTACATAGTACAGTTGCTGCGGCAGGTTTAACTCAAGGAAACAGGGACTACATGATTGATTGATTGATTGTATATTTTTTAACGTCCCACTCGAGAATATTTCACTAATATGGAGACGTTGAGACTACATGAAAATGTCAGTCTATGCCATGTGATGAATTATTGGCGTGTGGTTCTTGAAAAGATTTTTAATAAAAACAAAACTTAAAACTCTGACTATGTCTCTCCGCTGATCCCGAACCTCATTAATTAATATAACTATAAGTATGTCATCGTGCAATTATTGGCTACGTTGGTCGTGTTGATTCTTGGGGGTATGATTTCTACCCCCAATTTCCTTCATTGTCTTCAATGTAAGACATTTTCGTTTGAACATATTTGAATTCAGGTCATTCATCCATGACTTCTTTGTGACGAATTTGGTTTAAAATGGTCCAATAGTTTAGAAAAAAATAGTCGAAAATGTGAAAAGCAATACACGACATACAGCCTTTCGTCAAGAAGAGAGCTAATAAAAATTTGCTGAATGCAAAAAATATTACTATCGTACCAAAAGCTAGTGGCTGGAATAAAAATCAATTCAAGAATTCTTTTTCCAAATATGTTTACAGACTGACGAACGAAGTTTGTGAGGTTTCAAGAGTCGACACATTAAACTGTTTTAAAACAAAGACACCTACACGTGTCAGCGAGGAATACTAGTCGTCTGCTTTCCAGGCTTAATAAAACACTCCAATCTGGTTTTAAAAGTAGTGTATTTGTTGAAAGTTCGATGTTATCAATAGTTTGGACATAACATGAAAGCCTTTAATTGAAGGCAAATAAAATTATTCACTGATACAGCTAGATAACTTTTATATCAAGTTTACTTGATTTGTCAGTCAAAACATTTTTGTTCCTCGTTGAATTCACGTTGAAGATCCCCTGTGCACATAAAAAAAATCCACTTTCATATTGTATTAAACCAAAATACCGTTCTGACAGCTTCAAAGCAAAACAAGAAAACAACTTAACGCATGCGTCAAAAATACCAGCCCGCAGAAGATAAAAGAAATCGGTCTAGTTTATTTTATTTTTTTAAATACCTATGATTATTTTAGATAAGACCACACTGAGGATATGCAATCCGTACATGTCTCCAGGACGAAGACTTTAATTAAGACATCTTAATTACTATAGTAACAAAATTGGTTAGTAGAAACAATTTTCGGCTGAAGGAAAGATAACGATTTGAAAGGGCAAGACTACTAAACTACAGGTATATCACTACTTGTGTGAATCCGCAAACTAAAAATAATCCACAAAACACAACACATCCTTGTTTTATTTTTGAATAGATATAAAGTAACAAGTGAAATAAATAAACACTGTACATATGTTTGTTAATTAAATAAATACGCTTGATTTATTTCTTTATCATTAATTCTAAAAATATTTTATTTCTAAATTCATGAATTCACAGCACTCCTACAGAAAAGAAAACATTATTTCCGCAGAAATGCATGTACAGTTTGGAAACGGCCTGTAATAAATGTATCGGCCACACTACAACGATTTGTATGTGCGTCTCTGTATCTAGCAACATTTCATGTCGACATTGCTTACGTGGCCATAGTCTTTTGAAAAAAATCTCTGCCTCAGGAAAATAAGTATTAACTGAATTATTCACGACGCATCCTCGTGCAGGGTCGTCTTTTTCTCCAATGGCGAAATACTACCAGTCTGCTATTGTACACACTGTGCAATCTCTTCGTGGATTGCCAAACTTTTACACATTTGTTGGAATTTAATTTCGTTGGTATTGTTCGTATGCACTGAAACATGTTAGATAAGTTTATGTATTAGGGTTATAGATTTGTCGTGTAGTTATACATATGTATCTATGACATCTTGAAAATAACCCCATGAAATACTAGTAAAGTGTTTCCAATGTTGCCAAAAAATATCTAACAAGTTGGAATTTTGGGTTCTGTGTTGCGATACTCTGTTTTGCATTGTCTGCAGTAACCAGGACACGTGGAAAGTGTTCACGTGTTTTATCTGAGAAGCACGTCAAAACAAGTCATCGACTCAATGCTTGATGGGTGGATTATGTAATCGTGATGATGTCTTTTATTCAAATGACAAAGTATAATCTTTCCTAATTCGACCAATATCCCCTTCAGGCATATTCATTGTGGAACATATAAGAAATACTCGATGTAATTCTTTCATCTTGCCTCTTTATTAATGGACCTTGTTCCAGGTCTGGAAATCAATACTTTCTTCATTTTGTCTTAGTCTGTTCACTACATTGTAGCCACAAACTGTTTTACAATCCCGCGGGCATGCTACCAAAGGTATCTGGAGACTAAGATTGGTCTTAGGAGAGATTTATACCACATGGGCTGCTAAACATTCATTCAGTACACAATGCCTCAGGTAATGACTGTGTAATATATCTTAAAGAAATCAACATGTACAATGTTACTGATTTGATTTTACGGACTGGGGAAAGCCCACAAATCTCACCCTACCAAGGTCATGAGAATGTTTGGCTGTTGTCTTGATGATTCTTTGCTATTTCTGCATATGTCATCAAAATATTTCACCACGATATGTCACTGGGATATGTCAAGATATACCAAGATATGTCACATGGATATGTCACCTAGAAATGTTACTTAGATATATCACCTAGATATGTAGCCTAAAAATGTTACCTAGATATTACCTAGAAATGTTACCTAGAAATGTTACCTAGATATTACCTAGAAATGTTACCTAGATATTACCTAGAAATGTTACCTAGATATTACCTAGAAATGTTACTTAGATATATCACCTAGATATGTAGCCTAAAAATGTTACCTAGATATTACCTAGAAATGTTACCTAGATATTACCTAGAAATGTTACCTAGATATTACCTAGAAATGTTACCTAGATATTACCTAGAAATGTTAACCTAAATATGTCACCTAGATGTGTCGCCAAGATAATGCCATCTAAATATTTCACTTAGAAATGTTACCTAGAAATTTCACCTTTACTTAGAAATGCTATCACCTGGGAATGTTGCCTCAGTATGTCAGTATGAGTGTATGATCTGGGGTGAACGATATGTTTTTAGAAACTGGGCAAACACTGAAACGGTACATTGTACACCCATTTTGAAAAAATGTAGGTCATATACAGCATTTGTAACTTTGAATGATTTTTAAATACACTGTAGGTCAGAATCACCAAGGCCTTTGGTCTATATCCCTGGATATTATACTTCCTAATGAAGGCGACCCAGTTCAAAAACTTGAAGCTCCTCTAAACTGACCAATCAACTAAAGCATCCATAAATGTAACTATATTTAGCGTGCACATTTCTTTCATGGTGGAACTATATCTACTTGGGAATGGGACTAAGTCCCCGAACTTTGGCCTGGTCAGTCATCTGGATGATAAGAGGTTGCACTCAACAAAGCTAGTTAACATCTCTATAGATCCGACTTTCATGCAAGTTTACTTCCTGGAGGTGCTACGGCATACAAATCTAAATCTGGTCACTCCTCTCAATAATATAGGTCACATTCTACATCGGAAAGTAGTTCGGACATCCGTCTACAGTCTTAGATGCAATCTCAATGAGGATTCAGTTCTCGTTTAGTTCAAGTAGAGTATATACTAAGTGGGAATGTCAACGAGTACTCAGTTGACCGAGTACTCGATTGAGCGTCCGAGTATCGAGTACTAAAATCGGTACTCGGATGTTGAATTTTTAAATATTTAAAAACATATATATTTATCAAGAACGTCAGTAATATAATTATAATATGAATTGTGCAAGGACATATACCTACACCAGCAAATGACCGTTATCGCCCGTGGCTGTGTAGATTACCGTAACCAACTTCATACCTGCATTAATGATTTGTTTTTAGTGAACATCGTTTATGCCATGATTATGTTTTCAGTTATTTAGTTAAATCATTGTAATTATGTGCGTTTTCGTGTCCTTTTTTGTTCATTTGATAAATGAATATAAAAAGTCGTTTATCAATTTTCTCGAGCACGAGGTTTAGTTAATTATAAATCGGTATGAAATATATATCGATGGGTAAATTTAACAGGTATCAATATAACACACTTGTATTTGCATTTTTACCGAGTACCCGGGTACTCAATCGGAAAATCGTCCGAGTAACCGATTATTAAAAATTAACTGATTTGACATCCCTAATAATAAGCAATTTCCGAGATATAAGCAGAGGGTGGGTACAGGATATATATATATATATATATATATATATATATAAACACTTCCTTGTTTTAGGGGTGTTGAGTGCGACTTCTATCATCCAGATGGTGCTGATTCGGACCTACAGTGTATTTAAAAATCATTCAAAGTTACAAATGCTGTTTATGACCCACATTTTCAGAATGGGTGTACAATGTACCGTATATATATATATATATATATATATATATATGTGTGTGTGTGTGTGTGTGTGTGTGTGTGTGTGTGTGAGAGAGAGAGAGAGAGAGAGAGAGAAAGAGAGAGAGAGAGAGACTGGTTAGGTAAACGGCAACAAAAGTTGTGAAAAGGGGAATTTTGTTTATAAAGTAACAGGGGATTGGTCATATCAAGAAGAATTTGTTTAGAATTAAATTAAATATGTGATTATTCTTCGACACGATTGATACTTTTTAACAAATCAAGATGGTGGGTTTCGATTTTTTAAAAACCCACTTCATTCTCAAATACTCATAATCTTCGTAAAAATGTTGTTTTCTTGCAGTTGGGGTAATTGCATAGCAGCTAGTAATCAAATGAACACACAGATAATTGCTCAATCAAAATGAACTTAGTCAATTGTAGGAACTACATATATTTATATACGTATATTTAAAAGAATAATTTTTTTCATGCGTGATTTCTCTCATTTCTCTTTCTTCTTTTCTCTTACTTTTTGTACCCCTGATTAGGAAATTTTTGTGTGATTTGTAGAAGTAATCAATTGTTTACAGTGGAACTATTTGATGTTAGTAGCTGAGGCTACTTCCTGAGGAGCACTAGGGCTGTTTACACACAGGTGAAAAACACGTAGATTTGAGGGTAGTCTTGTTTGCAGGTAATTTTTTTTTTTTAGAAAATGCCGTGTAGGATGTTGTTTTCCCGGTGTCGACAGACAGACAAGTAACCTAGAACATTTCCAACTGCGTTATTTGGCATAAATTTTGTAAACTGATTTTCCCCCTCTATAGTAATATATATTGAAAATAATTACCGGTGTGATACCTTAAATATTTGCACCCACTGTGTGTGTATTTTGCGTCTAACCGTACGCAAGAGTTCAACAACGGAACACAACTCGGAAACTGTGTAGCATTTGGGAATGCTACCAAGTCCAAAAACTTTAACCTGCTCTAAAACGGGATCAATCCCTCCAATGGGTATGTTGCCTTTACGAAATTGCCTGTAATGTAGCCTTTTAAATACCTTGCAAATTTATATCTCGTAAACATTTATGTGAATTTTGCAATAAGATGATGGTAATATCAAATAGACAGAAATGCATTAAACAGAGCACCTGTAGTTTTGTTGATATATTACTTGAAATAATCTGAGGAAAGGTGGGGGGTTTTTTACAACCAGAATCGCTGAAGCAGAACATGAGGATCTGATACAGCGTCTTAATCACTGACAACTCTCGACAAGGCAAGCTAAATAATTTAATGTTCCATTCTCTATTGTAAATCGTGCAGATGAGAAGGTGTTCAATTATGTCTCAGCAGGTGAGATACACATAATAAACAGTCCCTGGGACAGCTGTTGAACACGTACGTATATACGTGACCACGTGATATGTGGTAGTGAATGACATCTAAAGTGTAACAGCACAAATATCTTATCAATAAAGCGTATATGTCAGACCTCCAGAAAATAAGTAAACAAATAAGAAATAAATATTTTAAAGGTACATGTCACAATCTGTACGACGTAGATGCAAGACGTCACACAGACACAAAAATTGGCACTTTATTAACTACATGTATATATAATTTATTGAGGAGATGATAGGATTATTTTTGTTTGTCAATAATACAGCTGTTCTACTAATCCTGTATTGTATGTTACAAAAAAACAAAATATATGTATATATATATATATATATATATATATATATATATATATATATATATATATAATTTATTTATTCTCCCTCCTTCACTTTACTTCAGAAATGGACTTCGACACTGCGTGTTGCAGCATATACCTTATGACAAGTTGTACAAACACCCAATCTTTTTAGTGATCATTTAGCATTAAACAGTCTTCTGAAAACCATACAAAACACGTAAAGGGATATCAAAAAGTCAAGACCACAGGACTCATTAATAATGCTCGATTATATCTGAAAGAAAGGGAACATTCATTGCATTGTAATGCACATGTATTTGTAGATAAATACCACACTCAAATAAAACACTGTGATTGATATCATCAAAGGGGTGCATTTAGACTAGAAATGAAAAAAAAAAACCAGCAGAAAATAAATATAAGATTTGACATACAGACAGACAAGTAAACGAAGAATTTGTCATTTAATGGTTTTACTGTTTATAAAATATAACTAGAATAAGCCATAAAAGGAACATGAAAAACTTCAAAACCCTGGAGTAGTCCCCCCCCCCCCCCCTCGCCAAGTATCAGAGTATTAAAATTATCAATTTATAAAATCTTATTCATTATCTCCTTTCTCAATATGAAAAAGTTAAATTGGTGAAAACATACTGTGGATTTCTCAAAAGACATAGGATTGATTGATTGGTTGTTTATTATTTTCCGCTATACTCAACATTTTTTCAGTTATCTGGTAGCGTCCAGTTTTTATTGGTGGAGTAGAGAACCCAGATACAATGTGCCCGGGAAGAGACCACCAACCTTCCGAAAGTAAACTGGTAAACTTGCTCACATATATCGGCGCGAGCTAGAATCGAACCCTAGCCGACTAGAGTCCTTGTGATTTTGAGCGCAATCCTCTAACCACTCGGCCAAGGAGGCCCCAATAAAACCATAGGAAATGATACATACAAATGATCTATTTTCTTATACATGCAAGTCGGCTAAGAAATCCAAGTTAAGAGACATTTTGAGATTATCAGAAAACTAATTGCTACTTTCTTGTAGCCACCCTGAATGATGACACAGTAAAAAAGTCCAAAACAGTGTATTATGTTAAGGCGAGGTGGGGGTTGTGTGGCTCAAGTAGGTCAGGTGATGTAAGGTGTAGAGAGAAGAGAGAGATTGTGTGTGTTTGTGTATAAATTATGTAAATGATAACTGATAAAGTTTGACGGCTGACACTTGGCTGTATATTCTTTAATGTCCCGCTCAAGAATCTTTCACTCATACGAGACGTCGCCATTGCCAGTGAAAGGCTGCAAAATTTAGGCCTATGCTCGGCGCTTACAGCCTATGAACAGGAAGGGATCTTAACCGTGCCACGCATTCTGTGACAGAAGCCTCCTGAAACTTCGATTGGTCTCGATATTTGCGTAAGCAATTTCTGTAAATAAACAAGCGATAAAGTTAAAAAGTTCAGAAAATCAAGTTCATTTAAGTGTTTATCATCACGGGAAAATTCTACTGTACAACATTAACACGATTGACACATGGGTGCGCGGACGCGCCGAATACAACTAGCCATATTGGCACACCTGGTGAAATAACCGTATAACAAAAACTGGTAATTTATATTACATCCTGATCATCAGATATTCTCTAAACAGATCTGACCGCATTCCGTGAAAGGTCAAGTTACTTAACTTTCACCTTTGACCAATTAAATGACGGTTTCCGCTAACATGAAAGCTTTGCTGTTTCGGAGCATCCTATAAATAGTCCCACACGGTTAGGGAAAATTCCAGCATAATATATTTAACTCGGACGCAACATAATCTGAGTTTGCAACGAATTACGGAAGGCATTCGATATATACATTTATTTCTCTTAAGCCTAGGAATCATCCCTTCTCGAAGGGAAATAGAATATAATTTAGATTCTTAAAATACTCCAAAACCATTAATAATTCTGTAAATAGTCACACGTCGTCTGTGATTGTCATTTGAATTTTTGTGTATTTTACGATGTTTTGATTATGTCTGGGTATTGAAATAGCAACATGTTGAAATTTGATCGTGTTCGTCACATGCACGCAGTGAGCACTTCTTATCCTTACGGGATTTTAAATTCAGGAGGTGCGAAATGTGCTGAAGTTCATACTGACAGTAATACACAAAGATAATTTTACTGTCTGTTTTGTAATACATTTTTCTTTAAATTCTTCAAAATTACTATATATATATATATATATATATATATATATATATATACATACTCACACACACACACACACACACACACACACACACACACACATATATATATATATATATATATATATATATATACAAAATGACTATATATATATATATATATATATATATATATATATATTATATTATATCATCTTCCGAAGGTTGTACTCGTGTTTTTTATTTCTTTACCTCAAAACATTTCGTCTTTGTCAGTTTTTTGTTGAGTTTTTTTTTTTTCTTTATCTAAAATCTGATGTAACAAACAATCTATTTGGAAATCTATTAAAAAAAAAAAAATAGTAATTTTAGAGTTTTAAAATAAACGTCATTATCGATTGATATCTTGCAGACCGGGAAGGTTTAAGGGAATAGCGCGCAGAATTTTATGACACGGCGACATTGACACAAGTACGAGATATAAAAGGCTTGTCAACAGACGAGCATTCAGTGTACGATACGCGTGCAAGCTAATCAGACTGTTATTCAAACCTCGTTACGCTACATAAAAGAAGTAAAGTGTGAATTTTTTGTGTGTATATTTTTCTTTAATTTGTGCAATATAATGTGCAATTAATACTGAGGATAAAAAAGGAACCCGGCATCTAAGAAAGGACTGAAGTAGATTACCATGTAAAATTGAGGACTTTACAAATAGTGATACAAAGGAATATAATTTAGTTTTAGGACGGAATCAAAACTACTATGCAGGACAAAGTTGTGTCGTGTTTTGGTACAGGGTGTGAAGAACGATTTAACTGTTACCAGTCGCCCGAGGATGCGAAGAAAGCCAAATACAGGAATAAGCAAATCAGTCGACTTCTAAAACAGCACCACAAGGAGGAACTAAAGAAGCTGAAAATTTTACTGCTAGGTAAGTAGGTGCTGTTAAGGTCCGGAGTACAAGTATTCTATATCTCTTATATAGATTTGGGATCAGAGTCATCTTGAACCGTTTAACGGTTAAAGTGTGTAATTAGTACCTCCTTTCAATTTTTTTTTTCATTGTACAAAAATATCGTTGAGTTCGCGGCCTGTGCGTATTTGATATATTATAAAATTTAGGTGCTATCACAATTTCTCTTTAGTATTTACCCCGCTGTCTGGGTGCAATCCGATTGTCACCAGGGCAAAACACATGGAGGATAGTCATTATGAGTACACACTCAATACACATTTGTATTATATCGATAGGCAGAATTTATGATCCTTTTAATAGCCTGTTATATTTGTACTTGTTGATTTCTCATCCTTGTTAAAGTGCATGCTCGTACATTGCTCATACTTAGAGGTTGTACAAGAGGCATGCAGCACGATTTCTCTGTGATTGCGCAATCCATGAGCACGACAAATTAATGTTTGTAGTGACATCATTCTACCAAGCTTTTTATGTCAATTATGTGACAACAAATGATTAATTAAATATATGGGGTACACGTAACAAAATAGTTGAACCTTTGAATTAGGTACTTTGATAACATTTTGGAGAAAAACCAAGTGTTTACCTGAGATTGCAGTTATCTCTGTCCTGTTGACATCACAGTGTAAAGGTATCGCATACCTATCCCTGTCACGACAAGAATGGGTGAAAGGCAGAATTTTTCATTATATTTGTTACACACTCAACTCCGAAATCTAAATCCCATCATCGATATCTTTCTCCACGTCGGCATAACAGGATCGACGTGTGCAATGATTTCAGTACAAATTCATTATTTAGATTTAGCATAGTTGAAAGTTTTTGAATGTTGAATACAAAGGAAACATCGTTTTATCAAGTTTTTTAAAATCGCCATGACGTCAGAAGTAGTATTAAAATTTCATCCAAATCAGACCATTTTAGACATTTTAAATTTATTATTCTTTTTCCATATTAATTTGAATAAAGTAATTTCTCAAAGTCGGCAATACCACAGGTGTGAAAATGGTCTAGTTCTTGAGAAACGTTATATACCACGTGACATTCAAACAAGATAATGAAACCTCATAAAATTAACAACATTATCATTTTTATTTCAGGAACTGGAGAGTCGGGCAAGAGCACCATTGCCAAGCAAATGCGAATCATTCACATCAATGGCTTCAACATGAGGTAACCAATCGTGAAATCGTCATGTTTCTCATTGCTGCACAAGGTTTAACGCCCTTTTTACCACCATTAACCTGCTAAGAAATGTCGATTGTTTATAATTCTGACCTACAACAGTCCGCAAACCGACACAATGGCCCAGCTATGAAAGAAACATAAAAATATATACAATTTGCGATCCATCAAACCAGTTTCCTTGATTATTTTAGGAAATTATTTGGTCTTCTTCTGCTGACAAAAGTACACTTAATATCATGTATTTCATTCCAAAATTCAGTAGGTCAAACGTTCGTACTTGTTCGAAAGCAAATTTAAATGCATGTTTTCTCTTTTATTTTACAGAGAACGACTAGAAAAAATATGTGATATAAGAAAAAACATCAAAGAATCCATTGTGGTAGGCATTCTTTGTCAAATACGAATTTACATTAATTTCATTGATGCAATCCTGGTGAATGAAAGTTTATTATTGTAACGTGTGATTGATCAAAAGATCTCTATCAAGTTGATCACTGTTAAAAAATTTCCAATGGCTTTCATCTAAAGAATGTTGTTTTCGTATTTTTATTGTTATTGCAATCAATATCGGCGATACATTTTCTAAATATAGGTGTTGCTTTTGGCCATGCATCAACTTGAAATTCCATTGGAGTGTGAAGAGAGTAAAAAAAGCAAAGATTTTATTTTGAAAGAGGCTGGAAATCCCGATCTTCACAGAACAAGTGTAAGTAAACTATATATATATATATATATATATATATATATATCGAAAAGCCCTGATGAAAAAAGTAATATACGTGAAAACAAATTAATGTAGATGCATTATCTTTCCACAGGAATTCCTGGAACATTCCGAAACATTATGGGCTGATCCAGGAGTACAGGCTTGTTACAGTAGATCTCACGAGTTCCAGCTGATCGACTGTGCTAAATAGTAAGTATGTCAGGTCTATTGGAGCTCGTGACCTTATACTGACACTATTTATATTCTAAATGTGGAAAACATCCTGACATCTTTCAACAGTTTGTATCAACACCATTTTTTCCAACAGTTGGAAATTCATAAAGAGTCCGATTAATCGGTGGAGGTTTGTTTTTTTTTTGCTAGTTTCCTCGACAAACTTCACGAAATCAAAAGTCCGGCTTATGTTCCCTCAGACCAAGACATTTTGAGGTGCCGTTGTGTGACCACCTCCATTCAGCACATAGAATTTGAAGTCCCTGATGGCGGAAACCAGATTAAATTCAATGTGTATGATGTTGGAGGACAACAGGGAGAAAGGAAGAAGTGGATCCAAGTGTTTGACAGTGTGACCGCCATTCTTTTCGTTGTGGACTGTAGCAGTTTCGACCAAACGCTTCGTGAAGATCCAACAAAGAACAGACTTCTGGAAGCTTTAGAGAACTTTGACCAAGTGTGGAACAATCGATTCCTTCGTTATGTGTCAGTCCTGCTTTTCATCAACAAAATTGACATCTTAGCAGAAAAGATTGCAAGAGGACGCGATATCTCGGAGCTCACCAAAAAGTACCCCGACATCTTCCCAGATTTCGATAAATTCAATCCATCCAGTAAGTATTTTATTTCATTGTGTATTACGGACAAAATTATTGAGTGTTTGAAGGTGAGATCGATAGAAAGATAGATCTCTCATGTTCTTTTTTTTTTCTCCAGATTCCGAAAAGCTTCAATTCCTTGAAGCTTTCCCATGTTCCGACTCCGAGCCACGGAAAAAATCACGCGCCACGTCCCGTCCCGATGTTCATCCAGATACAGTGAAGACGGCTGTCTACATCAAGCATCTCTTCTTGGTAAGTACATTAATTTTATCGATGAGAATCTTTACGTGGATACAAGTAAACTCGACCAGTCGTTAAGAGTAATCATTAGTTTCCTGTTGTAGTTCATCGTTTGTTCATGTTGTATTTTCCGTATGTATATGCCCTTTAAAGATTTAACAGTCTTGTAAATTAAAGCAACTATTTTTATCCCTTTTCAGAAAATCGTGAAAGGAGAACTTAACCTGAAAAAGAGAATTACAAAGCAGGAACGAAACTGGCATGATGAACATAGCTGTGAATATTTCTACACATGCGCAATTGACACAAATAACGTTCAGCGTGTCTTGAATGGCTGCCGAACATTGATAATACAAAATCATTTGAGAAGATTCGGTATCATTTAATTCCCCTCTACATCGTGTTTCTTTTAGTGACAACTAGTACCAGATCTTCCGACTTTGTGATATTAACTCTAGTCAGACGGTGTTTTAGTGTCTGCCATACCATGGACAATACTCAGACTGCCTGTTACGGAGGAAGATTGATATTATACAGCTACAGCGGATATGACGTAGTTCCCAGTTCTCTGTATATGTCTTTGGGTCTCGCGATCCATTCCTTACTATTTATTCGATGTATCAATATTTTCAAGGAGATAATTCGTTCTTAGGGTCTTTCTTAGACTTGATGATTTTTCTCTTCATGTTACAACTGTTTTGACAAAACAATAAAATTAGAAAATAAAAATACGTTTATTGTCATTTAACACGTTCAGAAAATGTGTTGCACAAACGTTTTATTGCCAATACAAATACACTCGATATTTCACTGATGCACAGAAATCGTTTCGAAATCAATGTTGCACAACTGGCAGCCAAGTTCTTTGAAAAAAAAATCTTACCTGTAATCATTACAACATAGCAGCTCGATGTCTGCTGGTAAGAGTATGAATTTGATTTCAGTGGAATTCTCAACTTTTTCTTATTGAAGGTCTTCGTGCTGCAGCAGATGGTGAAGTTTGATTAGACTCACAACTTGACTTCTCTCTATATATGCAGACATAGCGAAATAGGACTAACAATTATGAATTTCATGGCATTTTTGAAGTGCTTAACTCGGCCGAAAGTAAGTCATTGGAATAAAACTCGAACTTGATCTGTAAATAAGAAGGAAGTGCAGATTGTAAATTATAACTTCCTCGAAATTACAGTATTTATACTAATCATCAGGTTTTATTTTAAATACGACCACAATTTCACCCGATATATATATAGTCTCATGTTCATGAGAAATTCACCGGGATGTTTTTGTCTCTGACGCTAATAAAGTGCAGCGCTTGGTACACTGTACGCCCGTCTGGTACTACATCTCAATGGCATATTCAAAATGAGATCATGGTGACCTACTTTTGAGTCACGACCCCCCCCCCCCCCCAAATGCATCAAATTTGGACACTACGTTTAATGATACTAGGTGCCACAGTGCTTAAGTTATCATCTGGACTCTATATGTAGATGCATAGCCATGAAATTACCGAGGCCAGTGACCTACTTTTGGTTTGTGACACACTTTCTCGTGCCACAGCAGGTGTAGCACGATAAAGATCCCTTCCTGCTCAAAAGTCGTAAATGCCGAGCATAGGTCTACATTTTACAGCCCTTCACCGGCAATGGTGACGTGTCCGTGTGAGTGAAAAATTCGTCGAGGGGACTATAAACAATATACAATCAATCAACCAACTAACGCAATATCTAAAGGTACGTCAATTTATAGGAAGGGATAACCGGGGAAAGTAATGGCAATGTTTCATTGCTTTCTCAAAGGAAAAGTTACACTGTAAATCAACATCTGTGAAACAATACGCCCTGATCGTGGAAAATATATTTTTAATCTTTAACCTTTATCACATACGCGCTAACCTTGACCTTTCAGTACACGGGATATGAAGTCCGTATTATATACTGTGTATACGTCATAACCAAGGTTAATATTGCGAACTGACAAGGAAAAAATTAACACCAGATTTATCCTTACTTTACTTTCAAAAACTGATTCAACATCAGACTTAACATAGTGATTGACAGTTCATGCAAGAAAATACAACTAACTTGTAAAACAGGACATTAATACCAAAGGTTCCATTGAAACATATTACTATCTAGCTAATTCTAAAACACCAAAAAGACCTACTTGTAAATTCTACCGAAAATGTACTGACTGGCATAGTATAATTCAACTAGTACATGAACACGATACCATGACAGAGTGCGATTTGTTTAGAACAAATGACAGGCAGGCAAATAGAAACTAACTTTCTCTGCTGTCAGTTTCAATGTTAAATGTATTTGAACTTAGAACCAGCGTTCTCATGACATTTGACGAAAGTTTCAGAATTCCCCACACATATACGAGTTTGCAAAAAAAAAAAAAAAAAAATGAATCTTAAAAAAAAAAAAATTGAATCTAAAGTTAGAAAAAGATGACCAAAACTTTCATTATTAGTCATCTCATAAACGTACACAAACATCGCTGTCTGGGAGGTATATCACATTTCTTACACATGATTCTCTATAAATCCCATGTTTCTTTACGTAAGCAACGTGAAATATTAATCAGACGATATAATTTTCCCCTATTAATAATGGTGAATCACGATTTGAGAGGACACGTGACTATCCAAGCCTACTTTCCCACACTGACAAAACAAGACACTCCAGTCACGCTGTGTTACTGGTACACCACCCTGGGGTAGGACCAATAAACATACTCTGAGTGGGTTATTTCTATCTAAAGCTTGTCATTTGGTTATCAGCTGTGCTGTCAGTGGCTGACGCTGTATGGACATCACCAGAGCACTGCGAACAGGTGACTATTGAATAGTCGAGTGCATTTATAGTTACTCGCGTGCAAACTGCGTAAATCATGCTATTTTGTAGTTTAAATAACGAATAGTTTTCGCCTTTTTTTGGAAGAGTGATTTTATTTTTTAAAACTCTAGTTGCAAGTATCTGAAAAAGAATCCTATATAATAAAAATGTATGGCCCTGTATTGAAGACTTGAATCTGGTGGGGTTTTTTTAATTATAATATACAATTATAGTCTGCTAATGAGGTCAATGCATGTTTATATCGACCTGATGAGAGTACATCGACCGAGGACGAAGAAAACAAATTCTCAGTTGCCACGCTTGCATCTGAGTTAAAAGTATTATACAATTATGACTTTGGGGTGGGGGTGGAGGGAATTGCCAGGATAGACTGGGAGTGTTGAGGAAATATCTTGTTTAGTTTAGCTTTTTTTTTTCCACGTCCAGAACCTTTTTTTTCCCCCGTTTAACAGACCAGAAGGTTCCACCACCCTGTTATTTCATTTCCAGGTTTACCATAAATAAACGACCAACTTTTCTTTCCTATCTTTATAAATACTAGTTCAATCCGTTCCGTCGGCTTGCATTCCTGTGCACTGTGGACTTTAATTGTCGAATGATAATCAAGACTGAATGCTTTTAGAATGACACCCGATTATTTTCTCACGCAAGCCTATTTACGTTGGGGAATTCTACTTTTTCATTTATGTTTGGTAAACAATGATGTACTCTAACGATTGGTTTCAGCATCTCTTGATGAAACAGGAAGTAGCATACCTGCTTTCATCAGCCAATCAGACGCCGAAATATCACGTATCGTACCGATCATCTGTTACAATTGATTTACAGGCCTCATTTCCTGTCAATTAAGCTTTATTGGTTTTAGAAATGAGAGTTTGTCGTTTGTCATTTACACTAACGGCCTAACGAAAAACCCACAGGGCGATCTGAACTCCGACACTATTTACTGGTACAAGGAATGACAACTCGTACAATATAGATACAGTTTCGGAACGGTCAAAAACACACTTTTAATATCAAATGCATATATTGCTTTGATATATGAATTCTTTGCTGTGATCAAAACTATTCGAAAGAAAATTTTCAAATCCACCTAAACGTGACCTTGATTTTAAGCGGATCCAGCGCCGGTGTACCAAGTCCCCCCCACCCCCACCCCCACCCCCCACCCCCAAACAAAAAACAAAAACAAAAAAAAACAAAAAACAAAATTCATGTTTTCATGGAAATATGTCCAAAACACTAAAATATTTACGTCTTATTTTGTCAGAACTAAGTAGCTTTAGGGGTCTCCACCAGGCCTTTCCCCTAGACCCACAGGGAGCTTCAAGACACACAACTTTGTCCTTTTACTGCCTGCCTGTTCAGTAATTTCTTAAACCCGCCAATGTTATTTAACAAGGGAAATTGAAATAGCTTTTTTCCCTACAAAATCACACACAGAATCTATAAAAGATTTGTATTGAGTGCCTATGGAAATGTAATGGTACTTTTTCCCCCATTATGTACATCCGGACCTGCTCTGTACAGGTAACTACATCGTCTAACGTATAAACGACAATGCAGCAGATTATAAAACACTATCAGAGAGTAATCGCATTACAAACGGGGAGAAGACGGTCCAGAAAAGTCGGGACAGGTCCAGAAAAGTCCAAAAGGTGATGCATCTGAAGAGGGGGGGGGGGGGGTGCAGATCTCAAATTGTCAGAAACGACCTTCTTTTCGTTAAACATTTTCAACGTGTAGGATTACGACACCATACCACCCCCCCCCCCCCCCCGGGACCTTTGTAAGTCCCTCCACATGTGCTATCCACTACTGAGACATTCGTCCCAAGAATAGTGTAGCATCTTCAGAGAGTCAACAAGTGAAAAAAACACGGACCCCTGGACATACCAGAGGTGAGAGCAGACGCCTAGGAGGAGTAAGCATCTCCTGTGGACCGGTCACATTGACCGTGAGCCATATTTCTTGACCAGGTAAACGGAATTATCCGTAGTCGAAATCAGTACGTGAATGAGCGACCTTAAAGTTGGTATGAAACACATCAGACAGCATTCGCCCTAATGGCTGGTTGTATTTGTAAATCATTCAACTCCAGGGTCTCTCGTACAGACTATCATCTACTTTACAGGACGGTCGACAAGGAGAAGTTTATGTTTGGATTTCTGTGACAGAACATTTGCAGCATACCTAATCCATTTTCTACCCGGGCTGTGTTTGGAATCATTGTGGGTACGTCACTCACGAACTAGAGACAGTTAGCAGAAGACTAGCTGAGTGTGTCTGATTGATTGATTGATTGATTGTTTGTTTTACGTCCCGTCGAGAATTTTTCACTCATATTGAGACATCACCAGCTGTAGGTGAAGTACTACAAATTTAGACCTATGCTTAGCGCTCAGGGCCGTGAGGGTTCTTTAACGTGCCAACGCCTACCGTGACACGGGACCTCCGTTTTTAAGGTCACATCCGAAACCCGTGATTCTCACTTCTAAATGCTGAGCGTTTGGCGAAGGAGCAATCACTACCTATTTTTCGTCTTAAGATTGACTCGGCCATGGCACAAGCGGGGCTCGAACTCACGACTTCCCGGTTACGAAGCGAACGCTCTAACCACTGAGCTACCATGACCGGCAGTGTCTGTAACACACTACATCAAAAACGCAACAGAACGGAAAAGACTACAGTCTAGCTGATAGGCCACATGGGAGATTATTTCAACTCACACACAGAGTTAACCATACCTCAAATTCCGACAATCTCCAAATGATATGCATATATTTTCCCAAAATTCATTGTTTGTAGCATACATGTAGAAACCTCTACCTTTGTAATGTATTATTACGAGATATGTTTCATTTTTTGATTGATTGATTTTTTGCTGTTTTCCGCCACACTCAACAATTTTTCAGTTACCTGGTGGCGTCCAGTTTTTATTGGTGGAGGAGAGAACCCAGATACAATGTACCCGTAAAGATACCACCGACCTTCCGAAAGTAAACTGGCAAACTTTAAAAAGGTCAATACATTAGAAATGTAAATATTTAGCTTTAGCCGAGCTCATTTAATAACGCTGCAGTCATTCGTAAAAGTTTGATTAAGGAAACAAATGCATACTTTCTACACTTATTTCTGTTCTTTTTGATTTCATTGACGCTATATACACACCACACAGAAGTAGAAGAGGGAATTCAATTATCAACATATCCTCAGCTTCAATACCTTCTAAAATTTCTAAAAGCGGTTTTGAAATTATTTAGTCAATATTTTGGCACGACTTTGTATAACAGTATCGAATTTTACATATTTTTCTGCAGATATTTATAACAACATTCATCTTTTATTTATTTCTAACTTTTAGTCAGATCTTTCTTTTCAAATAGTAGTGCACATTTTAAACATCATACGAAATTCTTGTATATTCTGCCTTTTCTTGTGAATTATGTCAAGAGAAACCAAACATCTTTACGAAAATAGGAATGACCTTGAACTGACATGTTCTTAAGGTCACGAATAAACAAATTCTACGATTCCAAAGAAGCCCTCAGCAGCGTACAGCTGTAACACCGATGTTTGTCAACAAGGCAATGAAAAATTCAGCAAATATTTTGTTGTTTACACCCGTCACGAGAACAGAAGCTATACAAATGTACGTTTCCTTCGTCTCAAATTTAACGTTCATTTTTGTCGCAATTTTCTCATCCGTTAAGAATATCCGTATTAATATTAAACAACGTTTACGCAAGAATTGAAAGGAAAATACAAATATGTTGTGTTTTTAAGTCTTCATTACAAAAATAATAATAACACACCTGAATTGGATCTCCATAATAGATACTAAAAGTTATACAATATTCACACAGGTGCTTGATGTTATCAAAATCGTGAATGATGACAGTCACTCGCCTACATTAATACTATCTAGTGTTGGTATAGGATGTTTCATTATTTATACGTGGATTTTTTTTTTATTTTGGTAATCTAAAGTGGCTAAATAAACATTATCAAACAGTTAAAATTGTCAGATTCAGTGTGAAGAAGAGAAATCTGAAAAACCGTATTTACACAAAAAAGAAAGAAAAAAAGAACACGCGCATTTTCAGTAGGGTTGAAATCGCAAGGGAACTAACTATACCTCACAGTGTGTAATTCATCTGTTTTATAACATATTAGCGCCATCATAAAGTGTCATTTTCTCAAGCTTATCACCCATAGAGAATGATTTTAAACCGTTTTTAATCACGTAGCCTGGTTTTAAAAGGGTTTAACTTTGCAATAATTTTCTTAATTGAACTCATAGAAAGTCACGTGTTTAAACCCAAATGACAATTTTGTCCACGTGCCCTGAAATTCAGAATCCCTATCTGAGTGAACACGATGTTGTTTAAATAAAATTTTTAGTTTAAATTTCTAAAGAGGTTCTTGTTCTGAGGTAAAACAATAAAATTATAACTTATTCAAATTCGGGAAAAGCACTGAACAGCAAAATTAATTGATAACTAATATCATCTCCGGGTAAAATAAATTGACCACAGGTCATCCGAATGTCACGTTGATATGTACAATCGACGCGAATACCATGACGTTATTGCCAACTGCATTGCATACAACACATATCACTGCACCTACTATAATCGGTCGGAAATCAGAAACGTATTCTTTTAATGTGTATACACTTTACGCTCAAGAGATCTGATGTACTGCGTTACAAGATGTGGCCATCACAATATCATCGCGATGTGACCCCCCCCCATATATATATATATATATATATATATATATATATATATATATATATTTGTGTGTGTGTGTGTGTCTGTGTGTCTGTGTGTGTGTGTGTGTGCAAATCAAGAGACCCAAACAAGATGAATTTAAATCACATTTTATGTGTTTGTGCAGGGCACCCCCAATCAACTTCCGAAAAAGATGATTTGGATATTGCGCAAAATACAAGAGAAGTTCCAGAAAGCAGTTCTTTTTAAATATTTTTTTTTTTGGAAAGAAAAAATAGAATCTTTTTTAACCCCTATTTTGCTCCCGGATAAAATTGAAAATTCCGAAACCTTATTTATCAGATCTATAGGACACCATCTATCATATTTTAAAAGATTAATTGGTTACTGCTTAAAATAATCACAAAATAATTAAAAAAAAATATACTGCTAAAAACCCAATCAATGATCTAAAACCCACATTGTAACAATGTGATAGCATAATCGCATAATCTATATTATACAGATGTATTAATATTCTATTAGTACAAATGTACTATTTACATAATTGGTACAAATTTACAATTATATAATTTACATATAAGTACAAATGTACAATTACACAATTTGCATATTAGAATATATATATATATATATATATATATATATATATATATATATATATATATATATATATATAGTTTAAATGTACAAAATACATATTAGTACAATCTATAGAATGCGAGTTTACAATCTACCTAGTACAAATGTACAGTTTACATAGTAGTACAAATGTACAATATATGCAGTGTATGCTTTTGCATAACTTTGACATTAACTCTGCCAGTTGCACATTAACGTATATCTATCCACGGCCCGCACTTATATATATATATATATATATATATATATATATATATATATATATATATATATATATATATATATATACTCACTTAAGACAAAACCAATAACACTGCACATGTAACAGGGTTGATAAAATTATGTTTACCTCCAGCTATACGTGTTCTATGGACAGTTTTAAAGCTCAGAATGATTTGTATTAAATTAATTACGGTGATAATAAAAGAAAGCCATATTATACCATGTACTCGAGTTTCTGTTTCATTAATCACGATACTGTTGTTACTGCCCAGTGTTAATCAATAAAAAATGCTTTCCAAATATGCAAACCAAAATATTCACGGCAAAAACCTACATTGTCGCGACTTGTTTTCCAAATTGTTTTCCTTTTAATGGTTGATACGACACTTAAATTCGTTACAAACATTTAGAGGGATATCACACGTCAAATCATTCTGGGTATTTACAAACAAAACTGCGTTAACAGAGGCCTTGAGAGGCGGAATTCGCCATTACACGCAAGCTGGGTTTAAAACGATAAAATCAATACAAAAACGAAAGACTGACACATTAAAATTTTACCGCTATATCTGATAACTTGTTTTAAACTTGATCACGATTATCCTGTCTCTGGTTTTATACCTCGTTACGATTATCCTATCTCTCGTTTTATACCTCGTTACGATTATCCTATCTCTCGTTTTATACCTCGTTACGATAATCCTGTCTCTCGTTTTATACCTCGTTACAATTATCCTATCTCTGGTTTTATATCTCGTTACGATTATCCTGTCTCTCGTTTTATATCTCGTTACGATTATCCTGTCTCTGGTTTTATATCTCGTTACGATAATCCTGTCTCTGGTTTTATACCTCGTTACGATTATCCTGTCTCTGGTTTTATATCTCGTTACGATTATCCTGTCTCTGGTTTTATACCTCGTTACGATTATTCTATCTCTTGTTTTATACCTCGTTACGATTATCCTGTCTCTTGTTTTATATCTCGTTACGATTATCCTGTCTCTGGTTTTATACCTCGTTACGATTATTCTATCTCTTGTTTTATACCTCGTTACGATTATCCTATCTCTCGTTTTATACCTCGTTACGATTATCCTATCTCTCGTTTTATACCTCGTTACGATTATCCTGTCTCTGGTTTTATATCTCGTTACGATTCTCCTGTCTCTGGTTTTATATCTCGTTACGATTATCCTGTCTCTTGTTTTATATCTCGTTACGATTCTCCTGTCTCTGGTTTTATATCTCGTTACGATTCTCCTGTCTCTTGTTTTATGTCTCGTTACGATTATCCTGTCTCTTGTTTTATACCTCGTTACGATTATCCTATCTCTCGTTTTATATCTCGTTACGATTATCCTGTCTCTCGTTTTATACCTCGTTACGATGATCCTATCTCTCGTTTTATGTCTCGTTACGATTATCCTGTCTCTTGTTTTATACCTCGTTACGATTATCCTATCTCTTGTTTTATACCTCGTTACCATTATCCTGTCTCTGGTTTTATACCTCGTTACGATTATCCTGTCTCTCGTTTTATGTCTCGTTACGATTATCCTGTCTCTGGTTTAATACCTCGTTACGATTATCCTGTCTCTCGTTTTATACCTCGTTACGATTATCCTGTCTCTCGTTTAATACCTCGTTACGATGATCCTATCTCTCGTTTAATACCTCGTTACGATTATCCTGTCTCTCGTTTTATACCTCGTTACGATTATCCTGTCTCTCGTTTTATGTCTCGTTACGATTATCCTGTCTCTCGTTTAATACCTCGTTACGATTATTCTGTCTCTCGTTTTATACCTCGTTACGATTATCCTATCTCTCGTTTTATGTCTCGTTACGATTATCCTGTCTCTCGTTTAATACCTCGTTACGATTATCCTATCTCTCGTTTTATACCTCGTTACGATTATCCTGTCTCTCGTTTTATACCTCGTTACGATTATCCTGTCTCTGGTTTTATACCTCGTTACGATTATCCTGTCTCTCGTTTTATACCTCGTTACGATTATCCTGTCTCTGGTTTTATACCTCGTTACGATTATCCTATCTCTCGTTTTATATCTCGTTACGATTATCCTGTCTCTGGTTTTATACCTCGTTACGATTATCCTGTCTCTCGTTTTATACCTCGTTACGATTATCCTGTCTCTGGTTTTATATCTCGTTACGATTATCCTGTCTCTCGTTTTATACCTCGTTACGATTATCCTATCTCTGGTTTTATATCTCGTTACGATTATCCTGTCTCTGGTTTTATATCTCGTTACGATTATCCTGTCTCTGGTTTTATACCTCGTTACGATTATCCTATCTCTCGTTTTATACCTCGTTACGATTATCCTATCTCTGGTTTTATAACTCGTTACGATTATCCTGTCTCTCGTTTTATACCTCGTTACGATTATCCTGTCTCTCGTTTTATACCTCGTTACGATTATCCTGTCTCTCGTTTTATATCTCGTTACGATTCTCCTGTCTCTGGTTTTATATCTCGTTACGATTATCCTATCTCTCGTTTTATACCTCGTTACGATTATCCTGTCTCTGGTTTTATATCTCGTTACGATTATCCTGTCTCTGGTTTTATGCCTCGTTACGATTATCCTATCTCTCGTTTTATACCTCGTTACGATTATCCTGTCTCTGGTTTTATATCTCGTTACGATTATCCTGTTTCTGGTTTTATACCTCGTTACGATTATCCTATCTCTGGTTTTATATCTCGTTACGATTATCCTGTCTCTGGTTTTATACCTCGTTACGATTATCCTATCTCTGGTTTTATACCTCGTTACGATTATCCTGTCTCTCGTTTTATACCTCGTTACGATTATCCTATCTCTGGTTTTATACCTCGTTACGATTATCCTATCTCTCGTTTTATATCTCGTTACGATTATCCTGTCTCTGGTTTTATACCTTGTTACGATTATCCTGTCTCTCGTTTTATACCTCGTTACGATTATCCTGTCTCTGGTTTTATACCTCGTTACGATTATCCTGTCTCTCGTTTTATACCTCGTTACGATTATCCTATCTCTGGTTTTATATCTCGTTACGATTATCCTGTCTCTGGTTTTATATCTCGTTACGATTATCCTGTCTCTGGTTTTATACCTCGTTACGATTATCCTATCTCTCGTTTTATACCTCGTTACGATTATCCTATCTCTGGTTTTATAACTCGTTACGATTATCCTGTCTCTCGTTTTATACCTCGTTACGATTATCCTGTCTCTCGTTTTATACCTCGTTACGATTATCCTGTCTCTCGTTTTATATCTCGTTACGATTCTCCTGTCTCTGGTTTTATATCTCGTTACGATTATCCTATCTCTCGTTTTATACCTCGTTACGATTATCCTGTCTCTGGTTTTATATCTCGTTACGATTATCCTGTCTCTGGTTTTATGCCTCGTTACGATTATCCTATCTCTCGTTTTATACCTCGTTACGATTATCCTGTCTCTGGTTTTATATCTCGTTACGATTATCCTGTTTCTGGTTTTATACCTCGTTACGATTATCCTATCTCTGGTTTTATATCTCGTTACGATTATCCTGTCTCTGGTTTTATACCTCGTTACGATTATCCTATCTCTGGTTTTATACCTCGTTACGATTATCCTGTCTCTCGTTTTATACCTCGTTACGATTATCCTATCTCTGGTTTTATATCTCGTTACGATTCTCCTGTCTCTGGTTTTATACCTCGTTACGATTATCCTGTCTCTGGTTTTATATCTCGTTACGATTATCCTGTCTCTGGTTTTATATCTCGTTACGATTATCCTGTCTCTGGTTTTATATCTCGTTACGATTATCCTGTCTCTTGTTTTATATCTCGTTACGATTATCCTGTCTCTTGTTTTATACCTCGTTACGATTATCCTATTTCTCGTTTTATACCTCGTTACGATTATCCTGTCTCTGGTTTTATACCTCGTTACGATTATCCTGTCTCTCGTTTTATACCTCGTTACGATTATCCTATCTCTGGTTTTATATCTCGTTACAATTATCCTGTCTCTCGTTTTATACCTCGTTACGATTATCCTATCTCTCGTTTTATACCTCGTTACGATTATCCTGTCTCTGGTTTTATACCTCGTTACGATTATCCTGTCTCTCGTTTTATACCTCGTTACGATTATCCTATCTCTGGTTTTATATCTTGTTACAATTATCCTGTCTCTCGTTTTATACCTCGTTACGATTATCCTGTCTCTCGTTTTATACCTCGTTACGATTATCCTGTCTCTCGTTTTATATCTCGTTACGATTATCCTATCTCTGGTTTTATACCTCGTTACGATTATCCTGTCTCTCGTTTTATATCTCGTTACGATTATCCTGTCTCTCGTTTTATATTTCGTTACGATTATCCTGTCTCTGGTTTTATATCTCGTTACGATTATCCTATTTCTCGTTTTATACCTCGTTACGATTATCCTGTCTCTGGTATTATATCTCGTTACGATTATCCTATCTCTGGTTTTATATCTCGTTACAATTATCCTATCTCTCGTTTTATACCTCGTTACGATTATCCTGTCTCTCGTTTTATACCTCGTTACGATTATCCTATCTCTCGTTTTATACTTCGTTACGATTATCCTGTCTCTCGTTTTATACCTCGTTACGATTATCCTGTCTCTTGTTTTATACCTCGTTACGATTATCCTGTCTCTGGTTTTATACCTCGTTACGATTATCCTGTCTCTCGTTTTATACTTTGTTACGATTATCCTGTCTCTCGTTTTATACCTCGTTACGATTATCCTGTCTCTGGTTTTATACCTCGTTACGATTATCCTGTCTCTCGTTTTATACCTCGTTACGATTATCCTGTCTCTCGTTTTATATCTCGTTACGATTATCCTATCTCTCGTTTTATATCTCGTTACAATTATCCTGTCTCTCGTTTTATACCTCGTTACGATGATCCTGTCTCTTGTTTTATACCTCGTTACGATTATCCTGTCTCTCGTTTTATACTTTGTTACGATTATCCTGTCTCTCGTTTTATACCTCGTTACGATTATCCTGTCTCTGGTTTTATACCTCGTTACGATTATCCTGTCTCTCGTTTTATACCTCGTTACGATTATCCTGTCTCTCGTTTTATATCTCGTTACGATTATCCTATCTCTCGTTTTATATCTCGTTACAATTATCCTGTCTCTCGTTTTATACCTCGTTACGATGATCCTGTCTCTCGTTTTATACCTCGTTACGATGATCCTATCTCTCGTTTTATATCTCGTTACAATTATCCTGTCTCTCGTTTTATACCTCGTTACGATTATCCTGTCTCTCGTTTTATACCTCGTTACGATTATCCTATCTCTGGTTTTATACCTCGTTACGATTATCCTGTCTCTCGTTTTATATCTCGTTACGATTATCCTGTCTCTTGTTTTATACCTCGTTACGATTATCCTGTCTCTGGTTTTATATCTCGTTACGATTATCCTGTCTCTCGTTTTATATCTCGTTACGATTATCCTGTTTCTGGTTTTATACCTCGTTACGATTATCCTGTCTCTTGTTTTATACCTCGTTACGATTATCCTGTCTCTTGTTTTATATCTCGTTACGATTATCCTATCTCTCGTTTTATACCTCGTTACGATTATCCTACCTCTCGTTTTATATCTCGTTACGATTATCCTGTCTCTTGTTTTATATCTCGTTACGATTATCCTATCTCTTGTTTTATATCTCGTTACCATTATCCTGTCTCTGGTTTTATATCTCGTTACGATTATCCTGTCTCTTGTTTTATATCTCGTTACGATTATCCTATCTCTCGTTTTATACCTCGTTACGATTATCCTATCTCTCGTTTTATATCTCGTTACGATTATCCTGTCTCTTGTTTTATATCTCGTTACGATTATCCTATCTCTCGTTTTATACCTCGTTACGATTATCCTATCTCTCGTTTTATATCTCGTTACAATTATCCTGTCTCTCGTTTTCTATTTCGTTACGATTATCCTGTCTCTGGTTTTATACCTCGTTACAATTATCCTGTCTCTCGTTTTATACCTCGTTACGATTATCCTGTCTCTGGTTTTATATCTCGTTACGATTATCCTATCTCTCGTTTTATATCTCGTTACGATTATCCTGTCTCTCGTTTTATACCTCGTTACGATTATCCTGTCTCTTGTTTTATATCTCGTTACGATTATCCTGTCTCTTGTTTTATACCTCGTTACGATTATCCTATCTCTCGTTTTATACCTCGTTACGATTATCCTGGCTCTCGTTTTATACCTCGTTACGATTATCCTGTCTCTGGTTTTATACCTCGTTACGATTATCCAATCTCTCGTTTTATACTTCGTTACGATTATCCTGTCTCTCGTTTTATACCTCGTTACGATTATCCTATCTCTGGTTTTATATCTCGTTACGATTATCCTATCTCTCGTTTTATACCTCGTTACGATTATCCTGTCTCTCGTTTTATACCTCGTTACGATTATCCTATCTCTCGTTTTATACCTCGTTACGATTATCCTGTCTCTCGTTTTATACCTCGTTACGATTATCCTATCTCTTGTTTTATATCTCGTTACGATTATCCTGTCTCTGGTTTTATACCTCGTTACGATTATCCTGTCTCTGGTTTTATATCTCGTTACGATTATCCTGTCTCTTGTTTTATATCTCGTTACGATTATTCTGTCTCTCGTTTTATACCTCGTTACGATTATTCTGTCTCTCGTTTTATATCTCGTTACGATTATCCTGTCTCTTGTTTTATGTCTCGTTACGATTATCCTGTCTCTCGTTTTATATCTCGTTACGATTATCCTATCTCTCGTTTTATACCTCGTTACGATTATCCTGTCTCTCGTTTTATATCTCGTTACGATTATTCTGTCTCTGGTTTTATACCTCGTTACGATGATCCTATCTCTCGTTTAATACCTCGTTACGATTATCCTGTCTCTCGTTTTATACCTCGTTACAATTATCCTATCTCTGGTTTTATATCTCGTTACGATTATCCTATCTCTTGTTTTATACCTCGTTACGATTATCCTGTCTCTCGTTTTATATCTCGTTACGATTATTCTGTCTCTGGTTTTATATCTCGTTACGATTATCCTGTCTCTTGTTTTATATCTCGTTACGATTATCCTATCTCTCGTTTTATATCTCGTTACGATTATCCTGTCTCTCGTTTTATACCTCGTTACGATGATCCTATCTCTCGTTTAATACCTCGTTACGATTATCCTGTCTCTCGTTTTATACCTCGTTACAATTATCCTATCTCTGGTTTTATATCTCGTTACGATTATCCTGTCTCTCGTTTTATATCTCGTTACGATTATCCTGTCTCTCGTTTTATATCTCGTTACGATTATCCTGTCTCTCGTTTTATATCTCGTTACGATTATCCTGTCTCTCGTTTTATACCTCGTTACGATTATCCTGTCTCTTGTTTTATATCTCGTTACGATTATCTTGTCTCTTGTTTTATACCTCGTTACGATTATCCTGTCTCTGGTTTTATACCTCGTTACGATTATCCTATCTCTCGTTTTATATCTCGTTACGATTATTCTGTCTCTTGTTTTATACCTCGTTACGATTATCCTGTCTCTTGTTTTATATCTCGTTACGATTATCCTATCTCTCGTTTTATACCTCGTTACGATTATCCTATCTCTCGTTTTATATCTCGTTACGATTATCCTGTCTCTCGTTTTATATCTCGTTACGATTATCCTATCTTTCGTTTTATATCTCGTTACAATTATCCTGTCTCTTGTTTTATATCTCGTTACGATTATCCTGTCTCTCGTTTTATATCTCGTTACGATTATCCTGTCTCTCGTTTTAAACTCTGTCACGATTATCTTGTCTTTTGAATATATTAACAATATTTCTTTGCGTAACAAGTATATCTATAATATTTATAACGCTGCAATGAACGCAATCTCTTCGCCACCATTAAAATCAATTCAGAATATTTATATTGCTCCCAAAGGAGTCCAGCATGAGCATCCAGTTCACTGTACAAATCAACATATTACTTTCTAAGGTGTTTTTTCCAATAGCTATAGAAACCACTTTTCATAAACACGTATGATTCGCTCTTTCAACATTAGTTAAACTGTATTTTGTTAGAAATACGAAATAGGGTCAGTGGAACGGTTAAACAAAACCAACATTTTCTGTGTTATTAAATTCATTGCAATTTCCCGAAAACATACCTCCTTCAGTCATTTTCAGACTTGCACAATTCTAGGAGTGGTGTAAATAGATGAGGTTCTAGGAGGTGGTGTAAATATGTATAGTTCTAGGAGGGAGAGTAAATAATGAGGTTCTTGGAGGGATGTTAATAGATGTGGTTCTAGGAGAGATGCAATTAGATGTAGTTCTAGGAGGGAGAGTAAATAATGAGGTTCTAGGAGGGGTGTAATTACATGAGGTTCTATGAGGGATGTAAATAGATGAGGTTCTAGGAGGGATGTAAATAGATGTAGTTCTAGGAGGGGGTGCATATAGACGTGGTTCGAGGAGGGATGTAAATAGATGTGGTTCGAGGAGGGATGTAAATAGATGTGGTTCTGGTTGATTGATTATCGATTGTTTAACGTCCCAATCGAGAATGTTTCACTCATATGGAGACATCACCATTGCCGGTGAAGGGCTGCAAAATTTAGGCCTATGCTCGGCGCTCATGGCGTTTGAGCAGGGAGGGACCTTTATCGTGCCACATCTGCTGAGACACGGGGTCCTCGGTTTTTTGCGGTCTCATCCGAAGGACCGCCCCATTTAGTCGCCTCTTATGACAAACAAGGGGTACTGAGGATCTATTCTAACAACCCAGATACCCACGTGGCAGATGTGCTTCTAGGAGAGATTTAAATAGATGTGCTTCTAGAAGGGGTGTAAATAGATGAGGTTCTAGTTAGGATGTAAATAGACGTGGTTGTAGGAGGATGTGTGAATGGATGTGGTTCTAGGAGGGATGTAAATAGATGTGGTTTTAGGAGAGATGTAAATGAATGTGGTTCTAGGAGGGGGTGTAAATAAATGTGGTTTTAGGAGAGATGTAAATGAATGTGGTTCTAGGAGGGGGTGTAAATAAATGTGGTTCTAAGAGGTTTGTCATTAGATGAGGTTCTAGGAGGGATGTAAATAGATGTGGTCCTAGGAGGGATGATTGATCGATTGATTGTTTGCTTTCCGCCACACTCAACAATTTTTCAGTTATCTGGTGGCGTCCACTTTTTTATTGGTGGAAGAGAGAACCCAGACACAATGTCTAGGAGGGATGTAAATGGATGTGGTTCTAGGAGTGATGTAAATAGATGTGGTTTCACAATGCTCAAGAAATGGAGGATGTTCAGAAGAAGTGAAATCACCTATGCACATCAAAACCAAGCCTTCTCAGGAAAGAATTGCAAATTTATAAAGATGGTCACCACGAGCATTTCACTTGGAAAGGGTTATAGCTGTTCCATCCATTCTTGGATTAGACAGCGTTTGGTTGCAATTACAATTTTTATAAAGGCCAGTAGCACTCCATTAATTGTCTATTCACACAAAACATCATGCCATGCACGTTTTGGAAATTTTCCTATTTAGACTGCGCAAATCAAAACCCAAACACTTTGTCTACCTAGCTCCTATCCTGTATGTTTTATAGCTGAGTTAGCACAGGCAATCACAGAGCACACAATATCACAGAAACGTCATCATAGTCACAGGACAAAAGTAGCACGAAAACATCACCAGTCAATCAGCCGACAGTAGCACAGAAATTAAAGGGCAGAAAGTAGCACAGAGACATCACAGTCACAGGGTAGACCGTAGCACAGAAGAAGCACAGTCAAAGGGTAGACAGTAGCACAGAAGAAACACAGTCAAAGGGCAGAAAGTAGCACAGAGACATTGTCACAGTCACAGTGCAGACAGTACCACAGAGACATCACCACCGCAAAAGAACAGACAGTAGCAGAGAGACATCATCACAGCTGCAGAGCAGATAGTAGCACAGAGGCATCATAACAGCAACAGAAAGACAGTAGCACATAAATAGAAGGTTGACCTTGTCTGAGGGACTCTCTACACTGAGTTCTGTTGAAGGTCAAAGACATTTTTTTTTATCTATTGTGCCATAGATATTAAATTTTGAGAAAACTTTATCTGCCAGGTTAGGATGTAGGATTTTTGAAGTTTAGTTTCCAACTGATTTCACAAATTCCAAACATCTGTCTAAAAGTCACAAACAGTTCATTCTCTACTAAAATACATTATAAAATCATATAAAACATAAACAGTTTGATGCACATGATGCGCACTTCAACAAATAATGTCTCTTCAGCGATGCTCAAGTCAAAAATTCGAAGAGCTGAAAGAACAAAAAAATACTAAATACTGGTAATCATGTTTAAAGTACTCTATAGGTTTTAAGACCATCTGTTTAGTACAATCAAGACCATCTGTTTAGTACAATATATTGTAATATTATGTAAATATTGTATTGGGTATTGTTATTATGTTATAACACATTTCACGTATTCATATTTATATTAATTGAGGAAATTATTCATCAAGACATTAATCAAGTTCACCTTCACAAGACTTTTATTCTGTGAGTGTTATTTAATTGCAACTTTAAGTTTAACAAAAGATTAGCATGACCCACAAGGTACAGACAGATGGACAGACATGCACACAAACCTATAAATAGACACACATCTGAGTTCTGTATTTATCTTGTTTTTTGTATCTAAAAAAAATTACCCGTCCTGTGAGTTTGACCATAATTAACCTTGAAAAAAAAATTGGATTCTTTCTTTAATCATGGGGAACATGTGTACCAAGTTTCTGATCTGCATGTCACTTCAGGTTCAGCTTTCATGGAAAACAGCACCTCCAATAGCATGATGACTCTCAAATCACCAACTGCATTTTGATATTGATAAAGTTCAACAAAAAATCCAAAGCAGCTAATTCAGGACTGTATAGTGGATGCAATGAAACATTGCTTTCATTTTCATTCCAGAAGTCTTTTATGACAGACGATTTGTGGGCCTGTGCATTGCCCTTTGAACTTTGCAGTATTCCCTTAGAAGACGTTGTTCTCCTTGTTGTTTATATTTATGTCAGCATATTGCAATATCTGTATCAAGAATAGGACATCAAATATTATGAATATTATTTTCTCTGATGTCACAATTAAACCACAATTTCCTGACATTTACAATCATATTATATCCAAAACATTTTGAAACTGTTTTAATTTCATTAGGCAATATTCAGAACTTTTTAAATGATCCTCATCTTTAACAATAATAATGATTGGTTTTTACATAGCGCTTTTTCCAGCAAAAGCTGATCAAAGCACTTCAAAATACATTATTACCCCAGCAGACCTTATAACATTCAGAGCTTTCACAGTGCAAGCTGCCATTAAGGCAGCTGGAGCACTAACATTCTAACAATATCTTTCACAGTCTATAGACTGGTACCCCTTTTTACACTTGGGTGGAGTGAGAAAATTCGTGTTAAGTGCCTTTTCCAAAGACACAACGTCTGTCCTACCGCGACCAGGACTTGAACCCACAACCACTAGGCCACCGGCGCCACAGCTTTTCATGAACTATCACTTTATAACTCACAAGAGTAATCTTGAAATAAAAATTCCCACTCCCAGTAATTCAACTTTCAATTTAAAAGCGATATTCTTGGCCCACAGTATTTCCCAATAAGCAGCATCCCAGTAAACTTTTACAGTACATAAAACCTATGAAGCTGATGTTGCATCTGATAAATACTGACTTGGAGTAAGCTATACATGGATGTAGTTACATACTATGAGCATATTGAGGCCTGTAGCAAAACATACTTTGCATGGAAATTTTCAATAATTTTTTTATAGATATAAAAGAATTACGAAATAAAATTTGTGAAGCCCTTTCATCCCTTTTTTCTATGACTGATTTTACTGCCCTATCCAACATATGAGGGGCCAGTCAATAAATAACCAGCCTCCCATTTCCAATTGACTGAGATAGTTACGATTTTTATTGCCTTGTTTCAATACATGTTTTATACCTGGGTACATAATTGCACACGTATTGAGTCATTCTTTCATATATATTGAATGTCAAACATGGCTAGTGATGCAAAGCCATGTTTTTCATCTAAAGTTGAGTACCGTGCTGTAATTTGGTACTTGTATTAAAAGGTAAAACATTCAATGAAGTACATGGTGAGTTAGCCAATGTTTACGTGTCTTTTGTACCATCTTATGTCCTGGTTAAATTCTGGGTAGAAGAATTCAAACGCGGTAGAATGTCTTTAGAAGTTGAAGCCAGGTCTGGACACCACCGAAAAAGAAATGTGTAACAAAATTTGGGATCTGGTATACTCTAATAAGTGAATTCAGATGGAAGAAACAGTGCAAGCATTAGGCATTTCACATGGTAGTATTTCAACAATCTTACATGATCATTTAGGTCTGCAGAAGCTAACAGCCTGTTGGGTCCCCAAATCCCTTAGCAATGAGCAAATGGAAACCAGAGCATCAGTATACAGTGCCTTGTTGAAGCATATTAGGTCAAAAGATGATTTTCGTTTGCATTTAGTGATTGTAGACAAGACTTGGGTTCATTATAATGAGTCAGAGGATAAAGTTCAGAGTCGTCCGTGGGTAGGACCAGGGTCTCTGAGGCCAAAGAAGTTCAAAACGCAATCATCTGCTGGCAAGGTGATGGCCACAGTATTTTGGGATGCAAAAGGTGTTATTATTTTGGACGTTTTACCTAAGAGAAGTACAATAACCTGAGTGTACTATCCAAACTTGTTAGACCAGCTGAGAACCACCATCCGTGAAAATCGCCGAAGTAAACTCTCTAAAGGTGTTTTGCTGCAACAAGACAACACAAGAGTCCACACTTGCAAAGTTGCAATGTGTATGAATTATACCACATCCTGCCTACTCGCCTGACCTAGCTCCTAGTGACTTCTTCCTATTCCCAACCTTGAAAAAGGATATCTGTGGATGTCATTTCTGGTCTGATGAAGAAGTCGTGACGGCAGCTGAGGAGTGAGTCAATGGAAAGGACCCCGACTTTTTCAGTTCTGGGCTGACGGCACTTGAAGAATGTTGGTCTAAGTGCATCACACTAGAGGTCAATTACATCAAAAAAGAAGAGGTGGATCTCAACTGGAAATAAGTTAGGCTGGTTACTTATTGACTCACCCTCATCAAATATGTTAGCTGGTCAATGTAGTTACATTTGAGGTGAATTCAAAAAGTAACTCAAAATAATACAGAAAGCAAACAAAGGTTCCGAATGAAAAAGAATTTATTGCACTAAACTATCAATTGCACTGTAGGGACTGTTCACTGTGCATAGTAAATCTGGCAGTTTATTCCTGGGTGTTGGTTTCTCAGCAGCGATGCTGTCATATCACCCACTGTATGTAAATTAGAATCTTTGTGAAAAACCACCACAAACACATACACCTTGTCAGGAACCGAGACCTCCAGAAGCCTCTCTCTGATGTTTTCTATATCTCGACTTCTATTGGGCCTGTCAATTTCCATCAAGACTACGACTGTCCTGTTGGCCAGAAAAGAACAGTTAGAACACACCTTATCATCTGTATCAAATGAGCTACCACAAAAATTGGAAACGCCTTCCTTCCTACAGTCAGGCAATGACCTATTTATCTGTCTGTCACAATCATGATCTGACATAATTTTCTTCATTAACACACATATGTTACAGATCTTGGTAGCTCTATCCAACTCTGAGGTCCCTTGTGGTATAAAGAAGATGAAGCCAGAATCTCTGCAATTTGCAGATTTTTCCGATGACACCTGCAAAAACAGACTTCAAATTCAGAAAAGAATTTTCAGAAATCATAAGAATGCAGATCAACAATATTTTCCAAAAGCTGCATAATTTTAACAAGCCTACACTGGCATTATATTCACGGGGCAGATTGATAAATGACTGAGCACATCAAAGATCAAACATATTAAAGCAATTCAATATACAGATATATATACGATGATAGAAACTGCAAGGAAACATAATCATTTCCATTTTTTTGTCTTTCACATCTTTACAAATTGTAATGATATCCATTTCCTCGTGAATGCACTGCGGATTTGAATAATGCGCGTATGAATCTTGATAAATATAGTACATCTATTTTAATGGTAGGAATTCTGACAAATTGAAGTAAAATGTAAATTTAAGAAATACATTTTATTTTCTAGAATACATGAGGGTCTGGACTACAACACGTCACATCGGCACACATTTCATGAAATGTCCCATGAAGTATGCTCATGTGAAACCAGCTCAAACACCAGTAATCCCTTAAACTAAACCACTGTAAGAAATACCCTAACTCACAGAAATATTCCATAGCTCCGTTTATCCCTCATTATACAGTTTTGCTTGCAATAACTATCCATACAGAGTGTGTTGACAGAATTATTGACAGCTAATGCACTGTTGTATTTACCATTAGATTTTCGTTGTGGAGACTGGCTTCTATCTGTTCTCGATATTGTGAAATCTCTTCCTCAATGAAAACTGATGTCAGATTTTCTACAAAAAGAAACACTAAAATCTACCCAATTTATCCTTAAACAAGTCACAGTGATCACATTGTATTATAAACTAAACTCTTTCTAAAGAACATTTACAGTAAAATATTTTATCTCCACACAAATTATGGGATTAAAAATCTCATAAAAACTCTACCATTTCACAGCTCATTTTTCATTGTTGAATATTCAAATTAAACCATCCAAATAATCCACAAGACAAAGTAAGTGAATATGAATACAAACTTACTTCTGAACTTGAATTTGAACTTTTCTGGCTTAGTAGTTCTTGAGAAGCAGATTTTTTTCCTATATTTTCACATATAAAACTTTGATCACATATTGTGGCCTACCCCCAGGGAGCAGGATTTTGACAAGTCTGTATCTGCACTATGTCAGGAAGCTTCAATGTAAATTAGAATTTTTCTGGCCCAGTGGTTCTTGAGAAGATTTTTAAATGACACCAACCTATTTTTGCGATTATCTCCCCGTTGAAATGGGGCATGCCATCATTTGAACAATTTGAATCTTCTTCACCCAAATATAATTTGTATCAAGTTTAAATGACATTGACCAGCTGGTTCTCGAGAAGATTTTCAAAACTTGCCAGTGTTTTTTCACTATTTTGCTATCATTTCCCCTTGGAGAAAGGTGTTGCCCTTCATCTTAACAAATTTGAATCCCCTTTACCCAAGGATCCTTTTTGCCAAGTTTAATTGAAATTTGCCAGATGGTTCTGGGGAAGAAGATGAAAATGTAAAAAGTTTATGATGACATTGATGACGGGCAACAGAAAATTTTGATCAGAAAAGCTCACTTGATCCTTTGGCTCGTGTGAGCTAAAAATGTGGTGCACAATAAGCATGTATGCTGTTATATACCTGTTAGAATTCCCTCTGCAGCAAATATGTCTTTTCTGTATGTTACCTATCAGATGTAAAAGGGGGGAAAATGAAAAGAATGGAAATTTCTAAAATTCAACATCACAGCTTAATTTTTTAATATCTATGAATGACTGTTTTATTACTGATAGTACATTAGATGCTGTTTAACTTTAGCAATAATTATCATGAGTTATGTAGAAGAATGAATCAATAAATATTGACTCTGGGAATGTAGAACTGAGGCGAGTTCAATTTTGATCTCTGTATGAACTTTCAAAATTATGGCCCCAAGCTCATTATAATTATGCAATTAGAATTTACGCTAGATGTTGAGGAGTAAAGAAAATGTTCAAATATTGAATGTATTTTCAGTATATGACTTATGTATAGCAACACCCTATCTCAGATTTCACATTACTTTTACATATATACATGATTAGGATCACTGAGATTTGAGAATATATTTTATTTTTATTTTTAAAGTTCCTAAGCTTGGTCTGCCAGAAAAACATTGTTCACTTTTAATTTCTGTTCACATGTCTAAGATTATCTGCAGAACTGTACCTTTCTGCATTGTTGACAGACTTGAAATCATCAGCTTGTCAAAATCTTTTTCTGAGAGCTACATTTCGGCAGCTAATCTGAGATGCGAGTCTCACCCACCTTCCACAGATTGTCCAGTCCTTCCACAAGGCTTGCCTTGGTCCCTGTGTATTTGGATGCCAAATGTAAGCACTCTGTTCCAAACTCAAAGTCATATTCAGTGGCCTACATTAAAATTTGGTAAATAATGGCATTAAGACCTCAACAAGTACTATTTTTATCTGTCAAGTTGCTAACAGACATAAAAAACAAAGAGTCTAACGCACAAGATGCTGACAGGCAGACGAAAGACATACTGCACTATACCATAATACAACCCGTCTATGATGGGCATATAAAAACAATTAAGAATGATCCGAGACATACTGTAAACTATTCTAACATTTTCAAGAGTTACCTTTCTTTGTTCTGAAACTCAAAGTACTGAATACAGTGATTAAATAACACACACACACACACACACACACACACACCAATCCCTGAATTCTGTTGTAGTGAATGTGCACCTTTCCAAACGCAGTGTTGATGACATCAAAGTGAAAGCCTTGGCAACAAGAAAACGAAGCACAATCAGCTGTCTTTCTTATTTTAAACATAATTCATGACCAAATTTTACCTAATCATTTTGTTAAATACATATACAAATTAAAAATTTTATGAAATCACTGTTTTATGTGGTAGCTCAGTTTCCTGGTTCTTACAAGTCCATTAATTTATAATGACATTAACCTGTAAACAAGATACATTAACACGTATTACTGTGTGATTGCAGGTTCAGCTAGCCAGCTACTGATTTCTAAACCTTAAGTTCTGTATTGATTGTTAGTGAAATCATATTTTAATGGGCTCAATTCAAAGGAAACCACAAAAAGTAAAAATCAACTTCAATGAAGCAAATACCCTAACCCTACCACGGATATCACACAACAATATATAATCAATCAATCAAACCACAGGTATGAAATGTTGGTGAATTTATATTTAGAAACTCTGTCACCCCTCACAAAAAATTCTTGTTAATATGCAGTACTTAAAGTTGAAGTAACCTCAGCATTATGTAACTAGGAATCTGCGACCATGTGAAGGAAAGAAGACTTGAATACCAAAACTAACACACACACACACACACACACAATTCTGTTGTGGTAAATGTGCACCTTTCCATATGCAGTGTTGATGACATCAAAGTGAAAGCCTTGAGGCATCTCACTGGCCAGGTATTTAGTTCTGTCTAGAGATTCCGACAGGAAGCCATCACTGTCCTTTGCTATCACAGTGGAGGTCAGAGGTCGTGTGATGCCTGCAGCCTACAAACAACAGATGACAATGGGATATGTTGCATGCAATAAATTAAAAATACAGTTTAACGTTATGTAAAATAATCCATCAAACTAAACACTTACACTAAAGAATAGTCTGATTATAATACGTAAGGATGAAAATCTGTAAAAACAACGATCAAGTTTGTAAGTCCGAGACAACTCGAGTTCAACATTTTAGATTTATCAATATGCAGATCAATGAACAAATACAATATCCACTTACTCCATACAATTTTGCAGCTTTAGCTACATTCATCACAACAGATTCGTCTGCTAAAACCCTGACAATGTCATGAATCAGAACAACGTCATTTCCTCGGCACACTGAAATTCAAAAGGTGGGACAATTTTACTTTACAATTCACAAAGTTCAAGATCAATAGATATATATAGTTTCATGGACAATAGGAACCCTGCTGAAAACTACTAGATTGATTGATTGATTGTTGTTTCGAACCCGCAACGACTAGAGGTGAGAGGCTTTGTGGTTTTGAGTGCGATGCTCTAACCACTCGGCCACGAAAACTACTAGAGAAAGAAATTCATCTTTAGGCTGAAGATAACTCCTTCAGACACCACCACAATGCATGCTCTATTCATCAGGAAGTGTTCCTTGAACAGCAGAACAAATGACAAACAGCTACTAATCTTATATCATTAACAGGACCATTACTGGGTCCCAGTGACCTAGTTTTAAGCCATGACAACTTTAATACCAATTATGCACAAAGTGACAAAGAATGAAGATTCTAGGTATAAAAATATAGATGAACTCTCAAACACTGATATCTCGAGTACCATGGATATATTGAAGGGATTCAGAGGTTCCAACCACTTATTATTGAAACATTTTAACTTTGATGTCTCGAATCCTCGGATATCTCTAAGTTTTTCTGTCCCATCAAGTTCAAGATAATGAGGTTTGACTGTATTAAAGTTATAATTCTGATTTGCATTTACTATATTTGATCATATCATTTTAAACTGAGGTCACAATGACCTACATTTAAGTCTTCTAGGTCATGATGTTTCTAGACATACATGTATAGTATTATTTATTACCAGGAGCCACACAGCTCAGAGGTTTAATGTATTTACAATGAATAATATCATGAATATAAGCAAAGTTTTACATCAAATAAATACAATGTAGGTTTAGTAAATGGACACGATTCATTTGATTACATGTATGAATAATATATGCTTAAGATATAGTATTGTAATATGTAATATATTATGAAAATAATATATAGTAAGTGAGGATAACATCAGTATTATGTAAACATATTATGTAAGTATTTCTGTTCGTATTCTTAAACACAGACCTGCATGTAATAGTATCAAAGTCACATGTCTGACTGGGTTTTACTTGGTGATGTTATTCTTAACTTAGAACATTGTAACTTCGTTTAAGATTTCCCTGACTGGGTTTTACTTGGTGATGTTATTCTTAACTTAGAACATTGTAACTTCGTTTAAGATTTCCCTGACTGGGTTTTACTTGGTGATGTTATTCTTAACTTAGAACATTGTAACTTCGTTTAAGATTTCCCTGACTGGGTTTTACTTGGTGATGTTATTCTTAACTTAGAACATTGTAACTTCGTTTAAGATTTCCCTGACTGGGTTTTACTTGGTGACGTTATTCTTAACTTAGAACATTGTAACTTCGTTTAAGATTTCCCTGAGTTGCTGACGTGATCTGATGATAGTAAACCAGAACCAGCCACTCTAAATGATGGACAGGCAGACGTACACCTGCACAAGATTATTATAAGGTTCCTTAAAGACAGGCATATAAAAAATCCCGGAGAAATAAAAAACTGACTTCTGCATCAGACAGAGAGTAAATAGAATCTGCCTTCAGATTTTGAGGTCATTAATACATCTTCTGCTGTAATGCATCATCAATAAATGAGTTAGTGACATTTAACGACCTCATATCCAAATACCGAGGCTACTTCTTCCCTTAAATGACAAACATTTATACATTTTTGGTGACTGTTACACTTTATTCAGAAAATTTCAGTGGATTTCTTCACTTTGGTGAACTTAAGACACATTTTTTTTTTTGCGTGTCAAAATACCCCCAGTATAGCAAATTATTGCTAACAGTCTCGAGGATAGTCTTGTGACTGCATTTACAGATTACACCCACCATTTCTGAGGGCTTTCACCCCACTGTATATGGACCTGTGTCTCGTCTCGCCACCAGCTGCCACTCTGACCCTCGTGAGATGGTTCTTCTCTAGTAGCTCCTGTACCCAGGATATATCACTAGGGGACACAACTACCACAACTGACTGTACCCAAGACAATCTGTACACAAGAAAATATTGAATGTACATAAACATACATTATTTGAGTAAATCAATAAGACACTGGCACAGAATCAGGGGGCGGTGTATATCTTAATATCAAAGGAATACACAATTTGTGATACCTTATTTAGCTCTTCTAATTATCAGTCTCAATGCTGAAGGGTTTTTTTCCTTTTACTATTTTGTAATGAATACTTTAAATCAACAGACGCAATGATTCAAACATTGATAATCGGCTAAAGCAGTTAAAACAGATTTTTATAGAGACTATATGTATCTATTGGTACCTGCTTCGTTGTGAGAATGTGCCTCACATCCCATCAGGAGAGTTTTTCATGTTTAATTCTAGCATGCATATTCATGCACACATGGTATATGGTAACATGATGAAAAACAATTCAAAATACTTTAAAGTCTTTTATGTTATGCAAGTTCATTTTTGAGACATGTATTAGTTCAAAACACTGCTTACTCCCATACCTTTATTTACAAATTGATAAACTACAAAGCAAAAGTTTTAAATGACCTTCACTCAGAACCAAGATATATCCTACGTGTCCAGTATACGCATTTTATCTTTCACTGCTGGAAAAGATATAGTTGAGAAAAGAATTAAATACATATACTTATTTCCACAAGTGACCTTGACATTGTCCATTGACCTTGGGATACAATGAAGACACATCCACAAGACATAACCGACAATTGTGCCAAGTGTGACTGCTTATTAATTTCTCTGTTCTAATTGCAGAATTCTAAATGATTTTTCGAAGTGCCCTTGACCAAATGACCTTGATCTGGGTTCATATCATATTATGCATCAAGTATAAAAGTATCTTAACTTTCTCTGTTGTAAAAATTTACCTAAATAAAAGTTCTAAACTTTTTCTCAAAGTAAACTTAATTCACATACTGACCTTGACAATGAGTTAGATCCATTTGGCATATGTAACCTCTACCCAGTGACCTTGACATTGTCCATATGACCTGGGATCTGGACATGTCATCATATTTTCAGCAATATCTATGTCAAATTTAAGCATATTTTTCTATATTGCACACATGTGTTGTACACACATGAGAAAATCTCTGGAAGATGAATGGATGATTTGTTAGTGGAATGGAGTGGGGAGGATTATAATATATTTATCAAACATGTCTAAGGATGAATAAACCTCTGGAGATTAAGACAAATTTAACATTCTAAAGATAAATTTGGATGAAAACTAAAATTAGTTTTAAAAAAAGTGCTAAAATCCATTGTTGCGAGTTTATTGAGAACCATCAGAAGAAGAACCTTTCCATGTGGCCATTATTACCTGTGGCCAATATTACCTGTGGAAAGCATGCACTGTGTAAAGGAAAAGTGGTTTGTCCTTGATACATGTGTATTGCTTTGGTGTCGGTGATCCAAATCTTAATCCAACCCCACTTCCTGGTAACACAACAAACACGGGGAAATCCATATTGTCTACAATGTCCCTGATCCAGTCAGTGTAATTATATGTCTTTGATCTAGTCAATTAAGTGTGCCTAATGTAGTCAGGTAACTGTGCCTAATGTAGTCAAGTAAGCATGCTTAATCTAGTCAATTAAGTGTGCATGATCTAGTCAATTAAGTGTGCCTAATGTAGTCAATTAAGGTCAATTAAGTGTGCCTGAAGTAGTCAATTACATGTTTCTAATCCAGTTTATTACATATCCGTAATCCAGTTAGCTACATGCTCCTGATCCAGTCAATCACAGGTCCCTGATCCAGTCTGCTATAATGTCTTTCCTGATCCAGTCAACACAGTCAGAGATGTGATTCATGGGATACTGAAAAAAGGAAAAATTGTAAACTATAAATGATCCACTCCAATGTATAATACTTTCATTAAACAAAATCTGAGCCTTGACACATTATTACAAGGTCCATATTTCCTCATGGTTTAATAAGTAAGGCATAAAAAAATAATTGTGTGGTATCAGGGCTCTACATTAATGCTTGTCCAGTACCAGTGGAAACAAAATTTGGACAAGTGAATATTGATGAGCACTTGTCCGATTGGACAAGTGCTTTTTAATGTAAAGAAGTCCCCAAATAATAAAAAGAATGATCGGAAGCAATGCATGGAAAATGAACTTCAATCTCGATATCAATTGCTCTGTAAACTAATTGAGTCACACTCAATCGGGAACGGTGTTCATTATTGCGTGCTACTTTCAATTTTGTAAAATTGGATTCTCTAGATCATTGTCCAGCAAACACGGTCAGTAATTCAAGACAGGAAGTCTAGATAAAAGTTTGTTTTATGTGTTTGTTGTTTTTATCAATTGAATAAGATCAAAAATCAATCAAGCAAGTATAAAATGTACTATATTTTAAGTAATAGTTTTCAAGTTGACAATATTAGATCTTCTTTGAAAATTTTTCGGACAAGTGAAGTTGAAGTTCGGACAATTAAATAGCTTTGTCCCTTGTCCAAATAGGAGCAATAGGTACTCATTTTAGTTTCCCAACCCACCCTATTTTATTTTTAACCCCCAATCCCAATTTCTTGAATATCAGGATCCAATTATTGTAATGAAATTATCTGTCCTTGGTTACCCCAAAATGTATATGACAGAGAATTTCTGACATCAAAAAGTATGGGTTGCATCAGTTTTAAACTACAGTTACACAACATTTTAGTATCATACCGTCACACGTTTTTCATTTATCATCAAATATCCACTGGAGTTTCAGACCTCACCCACAAAAAAAAGAAATTCTGACCTACTACCCTATTTCTGAAAAAGCATGTAATAAAAATGACAGAATTATTTTATTTTTTGGCCTAACAGAAAACACATACAGTTTATATAAACTGACATAAAACAAGATGCATTTGTGAAACACTATGTCCCCCATGGCAGCAAAGAAACAAATGAATGTTCTTGTCATAAGGAACCTACACAAATTGTTCAGAAGATATTGCCTAGATTACCTTTTTTAAAGTAGGCCAAATTTCAAGGTCAAACAGTTACAAAAAGAAAGGCTTTGTCACAAGGAATGAACAAATGAAATATGAAAGCCCTATCACTCACCATTCTAAACGTTGTGAGCAAATTTAAGGTTTTAAAATTGGATTAAACCCTAAGGTCAAGGTCACAAGGTGAAAGATCATGATATCATATGAAAAAAGAAATACACAAAACATAAAAGCCCTACGTTAAATAATTCAGGGGATGTTACTCTTCTTAAAGTCAGTCAAACTCCAAAATCAAGGTCATAAGGTCAAAATTTTGGTATTGAAAGAAAGTTTCTTGTCACAGAAAACAATTCTATTAGATTATTTACTACACGAGATATACAAAAAATTAATATGGGTATTGATGTATCTTTTACATTACTCATCTACTCGAGATTAGACATTACGCATGCATGTATGCCAATAAATTCAACAAAATGTTAGAAAAGCAAATTAATGGCATTTATTTATGCACATACACGAATCTTGTAAGTGTTCAAACTTTGTTTTCTAATAAGTGTCTAAAATATTAAACCTTGCATCACAGGGGTTCGTCACAAACTTTTTTGACCGGGATTTGAACAATATATATATATATATATATATATATATATATAATGGATTCAAACATATAATCTTTAAAAAAAAAATAGGGGATGGTGACGTCTCCATATGAATGAAAAATTCTCGAGCGGGACGTTAAACAATATATAATAATCGAAGTAAAATATATAGGGGGGGGGAAAAAAAAAACAACCTCCCAACCTGTGCAGTGAGTAAACCCAAAAGCCTTCCGAAAATTGAACAACGTGAGTTCCGAAAGAAATCGATGTATTTTCTAAAACTAATTTTCATTGGAAGTTTTAGAAATATGCACCAATGAAATAGAGAGTAACTATGCAATGTACGGCAAGTACAACAAAATGGCGGAATCAGGTGGATCGTCATTTAAGAAAAGATTAAAATTTCAAGGTTCTCGACGTAGAGCCAAATCTGAATCTGGTAAAGGAAGAATTCATTAATGTGTGATTTTTTGGTCTGATTTGCCACCTCTATTTTCCAACATCTGTACATAAATTATAATTTGCGCGTGGTTGTAATTGTAGCTGTAGTCCGAGGCATATCATGTCCCGCGATGTCCGATATCAATGCCTTTTTATTTAATAAATGGTTTTTGTTTATTATTCAGGGTGTAAAAGTAGTCCCGAACAATTTACAGTGGGAAAACCCAACCCCGTATTTCTGGTTTTTGTTTTCTCTTATGATGAAAAGAAAGTGCGGTGGTTCTGTAGGGTAGTCATGAAGGCCTCTATTGAAGGGCATGCACGATTTCATTTTGGTAGATGGTTCCACCTATCAGATACTGGAATACCTCACCAGAGGATATCTCCTCAACCTTAGACTCTATAGCAGGCACAACATATGCATGTACATGGTTTTCATGAGGAGGCAAACTGTTTTTTCAGAGTTCAAAGATGAGTTCAACTCCAGAATGGAAGAAGATTACAGTGTTCACTAAAAAGAAATTTTCATATTACAGTGTTTTTCCTCATGATATCACTATGCCTTAAGTCTCCAGGGAGTTTTCTGGTGTCTAACAAGCATTGCATTTATTTATGGTTTTCATGATCTTTGAATATTCTGTTTGTTACGTGGTCTGGTCCTTCTGCTGTTGATACATTGAGAGGAGTTTTCACTGATGATGATAGTTTTTATGGTCGTTTTTGCATTATATCGAGTGGATGGTAGTTCTGATTGTTTGGATGGTTTTGTGAAACATACTTTTTCTTAAATTAATTATATTCATTTCTGATTCCAAGTTTGTAACAATAGTATCATTAAATTGATAATCAAATGTTGTTTTGCATAGTTGCCTTATAGCTAATTCATATGAAAAGTTATTAAAATATGTGGAAATGGTGAATTAATATAATTTACAAGAGTGAAATTTCATGTCACGTATTTACTATATGATTGTTGTATATTAATTGTGATGTCAAAATTCAAGTTATCATCTTAAATATAAAGCCTTAAACTGTAACTTTTAAAGTTATACAAGTATACTGTATGTAGTGATATTAAAATAAATGTGGGAAAATCCATTTGTTTATAATGTTATGATCCACAGCTATGTATGAGGGCTGTTCAATATGTAATGTGTATTTTACCACAGTGGGATAACACTTTGCACATTTTCATGAATGATGATACTCTTTAATAGCTCTATTCAATATTTTCCAAAGGTATAAACACAAGCCTTCATCTCCACATAGTTTTAAATTTGTAGTCATTTTTAGAGCCAGTTGTTGAACAATGTTGTAAAAATGATTGGGAAACGGGTTAAGAATATTGAAGCTTATATGAAAGTTCACACAAAATTTGGTCATTTGGTAATGCAAATTTTTACTGAATTGGGGGAAGTTTATGGGTCTGATAAGGTATCTTATGAGACAGTTCGTAGGTGGAAAAAGAAATTTCGGACTGGCACAGAGTCCGTCAAAGATGCAGCAAAATCTAGCCGACCTGTGACTGTAAGAGGCAAGGCAAATGTCTCAAAAGTCGTGGAAATAATTGAAAGTGATGGCAGGTACACAATAGGTGATATTGCCAAAGCTGTTGGCATATCACTATCGTGGGTGCATTTCATTTTGAAACATATTTTGAAAGAACGAAAGATTTCTGCCAGATGAATACCGCATATATTGACATACAACCAAAAACAGGTATTAGTACAAACAATTGTTCAAAATGTTTCCCAAATTCTATCAATGACAATTTGCAAACATTGCTACTAGTGACAAAACATGGGTTCACTATTTTGAGCCGGTAAGAAAAAATAAAAACAAAATATGGCGAACTAAACATGGTAGAAGGCCTGTAGTTGCCAAAAGAATCATAAGCACAAAGAAGATTCTTTATTACATATTTTTCTCTTGTGATGGTATAGCTGTACAAATTCCAGTGCTAAGGGCAAAAGTGTTACAGATTAGTATTACTGAGATGTTATACTAAAAAAGGTTAAGAAATTTTATCACAAACAACACCCTGTATTAGGATTTAGTCATGTTCGTGTAATTCATGATAATGCTCCATCACAAACATTTGAACTTGTGAAGCAAATTTTGAAATTGGAGAAGGTTATCATCTTGTTACACTCGCCATACTCTCCATGCAACTTTTTCCTTTTTCAAAACTTAAAAAGTTCCTGTCTGGTCATCTTTACAAGTCCCAACAAGCCCTTGGCTCAACCGTCAGTCAGTGCCTCAGAGGTCTACCTAAATCAGCATACCTTGACACATTTCAAAAATGGATTCAGAGATTGAAATTATGTATTTCAAACTGTGGAGAATACTTTGAAGGGATGTAATGTTCATTTCACTGTTTAAGTTGAATGCTTTTGAGATATCGTACAATACACATTACATATCAAACAACCCTCGTATACTTCAATTGCTCTAGATGTAGCTCAAGCAGACTTGTATACCAATACATCATTATCTGTAATTTTTGTAGCCATTATGAAAAATTTATTTTTAAAATTATGCCTGATACAGATACATTTTATAGTCCACAAATCACCCCCCCCCCCCCCCCACACACACACACACAAACATTTCATAATGTGGATATTGATGTTTGATAGTTCATTTGCTTTGACCATTTGGCTGAATTGAAACAGGATACATTGCTACATGTGCATTAACATAGTACATGATTTAATTTAATTTAATTCAATATTTTTTTTGGTTGATTAATTGTAAACTGTATGAATGGATTTACAGGTGTTTATTTTGATTTCAGGGAGCAGCAATTCAGATGAGGAAGGCAATGTTGCCATCAAGAAATTTAAAAAGTCAAAACACAATCCTATGGTTCAAGGGGTATGTATCATTGAAACCAAAACATTGTGACAGTGAATTGTGTGAAGATCAATACTTCACAGTATAAGCAAAGTCTATATTTTTTTTTTTTTCAAAAAAAATTGATTAAGGAATGATTCCATTTGAAAAGTTATTCCTTGTATTAGTGTGAATAAACCAAACGATTTTGAAACATAATGTTATGAATATATTTTGCATCTGATCCAATTATAAGATATATTTTTTAAAAAAAAATAGATATTGTGTTTGTTTATATTTAGATATTATCACAGTTACGAAAGTCAAATTTATGTATAATTTATTTACCAGACTAAAGGATTTCGACTGAAGCATAAAGTAGATTACAGCGAAAGTGAAAGTGATGATGAACACAAAATATCAGTTAGCTACAAATCAAGTAGAACTGGGGTAAGTGATGGCATTGTCAGTTACAGCTAAATTGTCAAAAGCTGAATGTATGTACCTTAACATTTGTACCAAGGAAGACGTATTATTTTTGTCTTGTTTGTTTGTCATGAAGTTTGTGAACACAGTTTCTCATACAGTATCAAGTGTAGTTGTGTAAGACATTTTTTGAACATGCATGTGTTAAAATCAGATATTGGGATTTTCTGCATTATGAAATGGACTTATTTTGATATATAATGAAGTTGTGTGTAAACTAAGTTCTCTGGCAGTTTAGATTTGATCAGAACTGATTTCAGTATAAAATGTACATTAATTGTGCAAGGCACTCTGTTTTGTAGAGAAATTTTGGGGCATTTTCCGATCTATAAAATGGATCTTATGAAAGTGAATGCTGTTGTATAAATTTGATTAGAATGAAATTTGGTAAAGATGTTTGCATGTCATCATATATACCATGTATACCATTATGTAATATTTCAAAATCTCATTTGATTTTACATGTATCAGTAGCAGAAGTAATTGAAAATGTAAGTGTTTTGTTACAGATAGATAGCAAGGGCAGATCTAGAAAATTTTTGAAGGGGGGGGGGGATGCAACCCAAGTTTGTCCCTTTCCCTCTCCCTCAGGGGAATTGTGAAGGTTTGAAGACTCCAAAATGGCAAAAAATGACCATTTTGTTGCAAATGTTTAACCAAAGGGGTCATTGCAACTAACATAACCCCCACCCCCACTCCAGTGGATTGCCCAGTGGAAATTTGAAAATTATGTAAAAGTCACAGTGCTATGTAAGGATGGAGATGCTAGGTGTATCTCAACATGTTTGACTTTGTAAATTCATCTTTTCTTTTGTGGGTCAATATTTTGTAAATCTAATACTGCAAGCAAGTTTTTATCTTTGCAAGCCCACTTGAAGGGAACTGGAAACTCTTGGTTTGCGAAGATAGCAAATTTTACAATTGTTATTTGTACTATGATGTTACACGAGTAGCTTCTCTTTGCAAAGCAGGAATTTACAAACAATATTAAACTGAGTTATGAATCATTTTATAAATATTTTGTACACCTTAAGTTTTATTTGATGGAATATTTTTGATTTTTAACTATCATGTGAACATTTATCATTTTTGCTCCAGAAATACAGGGTGTCCGAAAGGTAACACTTTCATTCTTTTGGAATGCTGATTTAATGTGGAAGAATTCATATCAAAATATGTCCCCATATAAAACAAAGATGTAATTTTTTTCTGGTAGCATAATTTACTTAATATATAAAATAATGCAATTTTAACAGCATTTTAAGTACCGAGTACTTTAGTCATTTCAGTACTTAATGACGTTCTCTAAATGACATCCTTTTATCAGCTTCCCTTCTCTAACTCGCACTTTGAAATTATTGATAACATTTTGACACATTTCTTCATTGATCTTCTTAACTTCCCGTTTAATGTTTGACAAAAGCATCTTTGTGTCCATTGGCTTTGGTCTGTAAACAGAAGACTTGAGGTACCCCCAGAGAAAGTAATCGCACAGGTTCAAATTAGGACTGTGCGCAGGCCAGGACTGTCCACTATCCTTCACTTCAGGGTATTGTCAGGAAATAACCTTTTCACCGCAAATTTCATTGAGATAATCTAAAACAATATTAAATATATGTTCTGCTGCTCCATCTTGCATGAACCAGACATTTTGCATATTTGCTGTTCGCTGTCGAAGTGTGGGAACAAATTTATTTTTCAAAAGTGACAGGTAGCGTTGTGAGGACATAGCACACCAAACTGTTAATTTTTCACTGTGCAGTGGTCTCTCCGTGTAACAATGAGGCTGTTCATTTCCCCAGAATCTCATGTTTTGTTTGGATATATGGCCAGATAGAAGGAAATGTGATTCGTTTGAAAACCAAACATTTTGAAATGCGTCTGCATAATTGTCAGCAACGTCTGCTGCCCAACGACAAAAATCCAGTCTTTGAACCTGATCTGAGATACTCAAACTCTGCATTATCTGACTTTTATATGGAAAAAGTTTGAGGTCCTTCCTAAATATGTCTGAACACAAGTTTTAGAAATTCCAGTCTCTGAGGAGGAATGTCTAACTGATTTCTTTGGACTGTTAGAGAGCATTTCTCACATTTACGTCGCTCCGACTTGACCTCGGCAGACTTGCTTTTGGAGCATCTGCTACTGATCCTTGTTGTTTGAATTTACATTTAATCTTGTAGACATGTTTCCTGCTTACATTACAGTTCTTGAAATGGGATCTAAACTTTTGCTGAACGTCTGTAACGCATTTTGTTTCATAAAATTGCTTGACAATGAAAATATGCTGATCCGATGTGAGTCGCGCCATATTGAAATAACGTTTAATTGAATGATGCCATAGTGTTGGAACATCATAATTTTTGGTGCATTATTTTTACAAATAGTAAAAACTTTCATTTGAGACCTTTCAAAGGATATGAATTTCATAAAAATAGCAATATATTCAGCAAAGTTGTTAAAATGTTAAAGTGTTACTTTTCTTTTCGGACACCCTGTACTTACTGTTACAGCTCAATAATGGTATTCTCTTTGTGTGGCTCACTACACCCTGAAAGAGTTATCAACATGAAATGATCTACTGAAGAAAGACATGGTGATATGTCAGAAAGGCAAAAAAAATGTGTAAATTTGGAGAAAAGAACATGATTTTCAAGCATTTATTTCAGTAAATATCATAAAAGACACTAGTGGATTTGTACTCGAGATCTGCTGTTCAGTAGCCTTATCCACTGAGCTATGTAGACAAACAATTGATCGCTACAAGTACATGTAATTTCACAAAACATTTAAATCGCCATCTTGTGATGTTGGATCATAAAGTGTTTAAGTTTCAATATATTGAGAGCCACCTTAATAAAATTTATGAACAGGTAATCTCCCTTTTTATTGGATCCTGATGCTTGAACTTTGTGGTAGTTTTTATCATGATTTGATGGAATCAGAAGTTTGATTTTCTTAGCCATATACCTACAGTGATTTTAGTCATGACATTTCAGTTTTCAAAATATATTCTGAAATATAGTTTCAATTCAAGAAGGATAAATTTATCATTCCAGCAAAACCAGTATTTATTAGATGATTAAATGAAATATATTATATTGTGAAATGATTTTGTGTTTTGTAGAAGCGAGAGGGATTAGATGAAATATATTATATTGTGAAATGATTTTGTGTTTTGTAGAAACAGGACGGATTAGATGAAATATATTATATTGTGAAATGATTTTGTGATTTGTAGAAGCAGGACAGATTAGATGAAATATATTATACCATGAAATGATTTTGTGTTTTGTAGAAGCGGGAGGGATTAGATGAAATATATTATATCGTGAAATGATTTTGTGTTTTGTAGAAGCGGGAGGGATTAGATGAAATATATTATATCGTGAAATGATTTTGTGTTTTGTAGAAGCGGGAGAGATTAGATGAAATATATTATATCATGAAATGATTTTGTTTTTTGTAGAAGCGAGAGGGACCAGATGACATGGGAGCAACAGCTACTGTAGAGATTGACACAGAACGAGACAAAGACGCTCAAGCCATCTTTGAAAAATCTCAGGAAATCAACAAGGTAACATATATTAACAGTATTTATACAGCAGTGTGTGTATTTCTGAACCTTGGACCATATAGTTGCCCTCCCAACAACAGTTTCTTAATGGATGTGGGTGTTAGAATAGATCCTCCGTACTCCTTGCTTGTCTTAAGAGGTGACTAAATGGGGTGGTCCTTCGGATGAGACCACAAAAACTGAGGCCCCGTATCACAGCAGGTCCTGAGCGCTGAGCATAGGCCTAAATTTTGCAGCCCTTCACCGGCAGTGGTGACGTCTCCACATGAGTGAAAACTTCTCGAGCAGGACATTAAACAACATATAATCAATCTTCATGTTGTCTGACTTAACACATATTGCCTTTAACTGTCAAAAAGATTAATTTTATCATTGTTACCTAGATAACATCTTACATTGGTTGAATTTATGGGGTTTTTTGCAGATGATGGTAAAAATCCTTCCTTTGTTCTTTGGGAGAAATTTTTGGAAATCCAGACAAGTTATGAGAAGTTTCTGATTTTGGTCATAGATTGTAATGGTTCCTGAAGTGGATCACTGTGAAAGAAAGTCCTCTCCCCTACAGACACATTCATGTAATGTGTTCTAAAGCTCTGTAATCTAACAGTGGTGTTACGCGCTGTTCACAAAGTGCACACATATTCCTGTTATTTCCTTACAGAAGGCTTCAAAGATACGAAGTATTATTAGGAATAAAGTAGTTGCAAAAAGTTAATATTTAAGCAGCTGTATGACAGTGGGAGGAACTGACTTTTTCTGGTCTACCACAATTTCAAATTCTGTGGACCTGACCGATTTATGGTAGACCAACAACAAAGTAATAGATTCCCTTAATGTTTATTGTACTCATCATTTGTATTTCATTTCTTTCATATCTTGAGACAAATTTATCACTTAAATTTGAATATGCGCAGATCATTTACACACACAATACTATAATTTGTTAGTGGCATAGAGTTCATTTCGTAGAATGTGCAAATATTACCAAATAATTCAATAAAACATACTTATAACAAACATGCTTAAAAAACATGCTCAAAGGGAAGTGATATTTATTCCCCTATAAAAGAAAAATATTGAAAATTTTCTTGTGTAAAATGAAGTTTGTTTTTTGATGGAGCTTGAGGTTCACTATAGGCCTGTTTTATTGTTTTATGTCAAAATATGTGTAATTGTTTTGAAGACTGCATTAGATTCGGTCTTAAAATAATCATCTCATATAGTGCATGCAGACTTTTTATACATCTTATCTATTGGTCTACCGTTAATTTCACACTCATATAGTGCATGCAGACTTTTTATAGATCTTATCTATTGGTCTACCGTTAATTTCACACTTTAATATGGTCCATTTTATCTCTAATAAACTTTTTAAGATAATTTCCATGTCTAATAAAATTATGATCTTTCACATAGTTACAAAACCTGAAAACATTTTTAGAAAGAAAAAAATTACCTATAGAGATATAAGAATAGAAAAGAAATTTGTTCACACAATAAATATAAAGAGGGTGATGCATAAAATAGGAGAAAGCGAAAACTTGATCAGCTCAGACTTCAACATTTTTGCAGGATTTTAAGGCTGTTATTTAGGCAAAATACACAAAGATGTTCCATCACACTCACAGGAAACATCAGACCTGGCCACACATAAAGCGCAATGACTAATGAACAAGATAATGAATAGTAACCAGTCTCATAACTCCTATAAAGAATACAAAATTCAGAGAAGGGCAAACACAGACCCCTGGACATATGGGAACATGACTGTACAAAAGATTTCAAATTGAATATACATCCAGGGGGAACTGGTCAAATATGCATATATATTAGCTATTTTTTCAATGAACAATATGCAGTTCCTTTTTTTTTCAAAACTTAAAAAACTATACCGAACTTGCAGAGTATAGTTTTGAAAGCTTTATACTGAATCATTAATATGTACCTGTAAGGATCTGACGTCTCCACATGGGGGAGAAATTCTTGAGCGGGACATTAAACAATGTATAATCAATTAATCAATCTTTTTCACATAGACTTTGAAAGGAATGGAGGATGACAAAGTATATAGGGGAATAAACAACTATGCTCCAATCATAGAAAAGAAGGACACAGCCCAGGGCAACGCCTCCAGTGGCATGGTGAGGTAGGGACAGTCTTGTAATTCTACAGTACAATGTGGCACTACAGTGGCATGGTGAGGTAGGGACAGTCTTGCAACTCTCTAGTACAACGTGGCACTACAGTGGTATGGTGAGGTAGGATCGGTCTTGTAACTCTCTAGTACAACGTGGCACTACAGTGGTATGGTGAGGTAGGATCGGTCTTGCAACTCTCTAGTACAATGTGGCACTACAGTGGAAGAGTAGTCCTACATAGGTGTGCTAGAAATTTGCTCTCATCTGTATCCTTTTACAAACTGGTTTTATTACAATACATACTGAAGTGTTACACATTGATTGTTTAATGTTTGTGAGCTCAATAGAATCATTATAGCATGTATGCTGTAGACGACTAGAATCATTATAGCATGTATGCTGTAGACGACTAGAATCATTATAGCATGTATGCTGTAGACAACTAGAATTCATTTTACGAGACCTTATTTTCACGAGGATACAATGATTTATTTATGCAAGAGACATATCCTTTGCAAATCATTATACGTTGCTTAATTTTAAATATTTAATAGTTTTTTCATGAGAGTTGGATTTTCACGTATGACTTTTCTTGTGAAATTATGTGGAAATGAAGTTCTCTCTAATAACAAAATCTGATTTACAGTATTTAACATTTGACACAATCAGACTTGATGTTCTATTTGATTTAGTGATTCTTCCATGTATGATAATAAATAAGTAGATTTTCATAATTTAGTGCAATCATTAATTGAAGTTTTTGCTTCACTGCCAAGGGTCCTGAAATATGAATCCTGCTAGAATTATTAGGTTACATGATACAGTGTTTTGGGGGACATATATGGTATCTGAGAGGCATCTGAAGATAATGTATTGTGTTATAGGACGGGGGGGAATAACTCTTACACTTTTATCACTCTGTGTCGAATTTATGCTTTATTTACTCTGACCCTAGGAAAGGCCCTATGAGGGCACCTGCACATCTTAGAGCCACAGTGAGGTGGGACTACCAGCCCGATATCTGTAAGGATTACAAAGAAACAGGCTTTTGTGGATTTGGAGGCAAGTCTGAAAATAATGATAATTACAGTCGTAATGAAAAAATTTTTGAGCGCTGGCCATTCCGGCCTCTGTATCTGAATTTGTATACTACACCAAAGGAAAATTCACTGGTCCAATATTACTTTTTTTCCAGTTTTGATAAGAACTTTGAAGACAAAAGTGATATAGGTTTACTCAAAATTAATCCAAAGTGTGATTATGGTGATAGAAAAGCTATATTTCCTATTCATTTACACCCTTCAAGTAATATGGTCGTATAATTTTAACAGAAAGTCAGCAATATTGATGAAAAGCACAGACCTGGCACACTTGTTTATGTGATATTTTTTCTCAAGCCCAACCTCAGTTTTACTGGACTTCGGGCTAGGACTAATTTCAAAGACTGTAATTGATGTAAAGTGTGAAGATATATTGTATGAGGAGAATATGGATCTATTTTTCTATATAAATTTACACACTTCAATCATTATTTTAACATTGACTCTGCTATATGAGACGTAACTTATTACATTGTTTTATAATGAAATAATTATTTACATTTCCAATGTTTTTACCTTCAATATCTTTATCAGCTGAAATGATATCCATTTCCTCATGAATATAAACAATGTTCATATTATGAAACTTGATAAATATAGTACAGATATTTTAATGGCAAGGAATATTCCAACAGAAATGAAAGTAAAATGTAAATATAAAAAATAAATTTTGTGCATTAGCACATCATGAAATGTTTGCTGAGTCACCGACGTGGAGCTTTGCTGTTCATACCCTCAAAATTTTCAAAAGTGGCTTCATGAAGTGTGCCGGCGTCAATTGTTGCAGTCAATGTCCCTCGTGTATTTTCAAAAATGAAATTGTTTTCTTAAATGTCTTTTCAGATAGTTGTAAATTTTTACATGACAGAAGTGACTATAAGCATGGCTGGCAGTTAGAGAGGGAAATGGATGAAGGACGTTACGGAAAAAATGGTCAGAAGGAAATACTGATATATATACTGTACAAACTAAATCCCGTGATATACACCACTTATATATTATTATTTGAAATGATAATGAGTTTAGATTCAAATTCCCAAACGTGATACAGTTTTAAAATATGTTGAAAGTATGCTAAATTTCGATGTGACATAGCTGAAATAATGTAGCCCTCTCCAAATTTTTTCCCCCAAAGATATCAGAATAAATGAAAATGGAAGGGGGCTACATTATTGCAGCTAATTGTGTCAATGTGTTAATTACATATAGGTGTGCGGAATTCATTATTTAAGGTGTCAGAGTTTGAAGTTAACTTTTATGTACACTGTGAAGTACACAGGTTCTGCTTTGAATTAGAAGTGATATTTTAGTGAGCCCAAGAAAACATGATGCAGAGTCCTCATTTTGTTCTAAGCCCCAAAACAAAACAAAAATTTAAGACAGTTATGATGTATGATGTATTTTGTTAATCAAATTCCTGCAACAAAATTTTCAAGTGACATAAAATTTTGCCATCAGATTGTTCCTTGAGAACAGGGAATCCTCAGTTGGCAGTCGTATCTCTGATGTTGATGTAAACTTTAAAAAAATATATAACTTTTGTAAAGTAGGACATCAGAACAGATGCACAAAAGAAGGCTGGGAAATTGACATAATATTATTTGTGTTTATTGGATCAGCCAAATTGAGAATTTGTGCACTTCAGTAGAAAGATGTTAATCAACGATGATTATTAGATTATAAAAATTTAAAAATATTTTTTAAAAATTCATCGATACTGGCCCAATCCAGTTCTTTTCAGTTAAAAAGCTAGGAGTGTGTTGCTTTTATAGATGAAGGGAACTATGAAATCAGCAGTGACGAGGATGAGTTGCCATTTAAATGCTTCATATGTCGACAGTACTTTACCAACCCGGTAATGACAAAGTAAGACAAAGATGATTACTCACGGGACAAAATGAAAGTAATATGAACTTAAGGTTTCTCTCATAAAAAAAATGGAAGCTCTCTGTGGAATTGCATGTCACATATTTTTTATGGAAGTGAAATAGGCATGCACTTTCGATATATTTTAGTGTGAATCATATTGCCAGAAGTGCAAATGTCTTTTGTTTAAACTTTTGAAAAACTCTGGTTATTAACAATATTTGTGTCCAGTGTGGGCAAAAATTTGGTTTACTTGCATGAACTAGAACCTTCGGTCATTTACACCTGTGTGATCTGATTTTGCAGATGTAAGCATTACTTCTGTGAGAAGTGCGCATTATCTCAGTACAAGAAATCAAAGAGGTGTTTCGTTTGCAATGAACAAACCATGGGAGTATTTAACCCTGCCAAAGGTTAGTATGTAGACTGCCTTCTTCAGACAGAGAGCTAGTTAATATGAGGAAGTTTGTTGCATACATATTTTGGCATACACACCAAGTGCCAAGACATTGGTGTAAATTAAGTTTAGCACACTAGCAATTGGTTGCAAAATACATTTAGTGCAGATATTGTGGTTAGATCTGTGACTTAATTTTCGTATGCTATATAGCAGCTGAATGATTTCTAACTTTACTGGTATTCAGGTAAAGTATCAATCACTCTTCCTGTGATAAAATGGGCAGATGGACAGATAGCATACAATGTATGTCGTAATGTCTACTTTCATTTTGAAAAATAAAATGGGGCCGGTTTTTGGTGCTGACCGTACTTAACTTATTTTTATTGCAGACGTTTAGTAACTGACAATTAAATCCATTTCTCTAAATATTTATATCCATGGAAAACTTTTATAACATAATGATGCATAAATAGGGTGAAATAAATGATCGTGCTGTCTTAATTTTTGTTAAAACAATGGAGTAAATAAACAATTGCTGTGGTAATGCAGGTACATCTATATGCAGATATCAGTGTGGACATTTGTACATTTCAATATGTTTTGACCTCGAGGCACAAAAGTGACTGACATATTGAGAAGCAAGTTTTGTAGGTGTCGGTGATGAGTACACAAACAATCAATAAGCAGTAAAGTAGTTGATCTGTGTTTAACATATTTAAATGGTAGCAATCACTTTTCACTGACCTGCTGACATTACACAAGCAGGTGCTTCTTGTAAGAATACAGGTGTCAAAAGAATGACCGAAATTTCTCAAAAAATTCATAGAAAGTGGAAATTTGTTGGCACATTTCTAATTTTTGTACCAAAAGTCACCTGCACTAAAGGTGCTAAATTAGAACACAGGTATTCCCAGAGCTTTGGTACTTTCTAACTGATTATATGTATATGGTTTGAGGGAATCCAGGCAATTGGAAAGTCTATCTCAGAAGAAGAATCTATCTCTAAAAAGAAAAAATTAATAATAAAAATAAAACGTAATGTATATGTGATGTGAAATTTAAAGAATGTTTAAATGAACCATGTTAGTCCTCTTATTTATCTTTGCGGTATTAAATTTAATATTTGTTTAAAATACCCCATTTAGCATTTTATGTGTAGCTTTGCTTTGTTTTATGTGATGTTGTTATGTTTTATGCATGTTGTAAAGTGCTTACAGTTGTAATGTTAGATAATGCGCTCTATAAATACTTTGTAATAAATAATAAATAAACTGTATATCAAGTAATGGAAGGCTTGCAGACTATTTTCTAAATCCAATACATTGATAATTGATCTGAATGAAATCAATATCATTGAAAGATGCCTAATGTGTCTTGCTGTCAAAGTTTATCATTGTCACGGGTGTAATTGCATATACTGTCAATACTTATTTTCTGCCATCTTGTCAGAATTTTTCCAGGAGATTTGATTTTCATCTGTGAAAATAAAGAAATAAGTAAAGTAATATTCATGAATTCTACAACTGGAGAAGACTTGTGAAGTGTTGTAACCTTTGAACTTCCCAGGCTGATGGTCTTGATTTACCTTAACACATTTAGTGAATACTACAGTAACAATCCTAATACAACGGATACTCTGATCTAATCGTCCGACTGCATCTGATGTCCGATGACCCTCAATATCAACCATCATCAAATTGTCCAGCATTTCTATAGCTCTCGTCTGATGCACCTCAACTCTAGGAATTTTTTTTCTTTAGACAAGGCTTACCCTCTGAATAAAATTTTACTTTTTCCATTCAAAACTGTTAGAAATTTCTTTCTCAGAAAATAAAGCTAAAATGATACTTGCTTCAGACATGCAGTAAGTGACTTTTACTTAAATATTTTTTTTAGGTCACCTGAGTAAACTTAGGTGACCTGTTGCAATTGGTCTGTGTCCGTCGTCCGTCCTGCATTGACAACTGAGCATTTCTAACTTCCTTGATAACTAGTCCTTGACTCTGATTTATTGGACACAACATTTAAGTTGATTAGATATCATAGAAGGAATTAACACACCAGAGAAATCTGATATGGATGGAAGGTGGAGGACATGTATAATAATATTCTGAAATTGAAACATTTCAATTTTACCTTATCTATATATGTAAATTAATCATTTGCCAATACTTTCCTTATGAAAATGTTTAGAAACTTCGAAACGCTTGTGCCAGAGTAATATTGTTTCATATAGGGATGACATCCATAAGCTATAATTGAATTTTACTTGATTGGTTATTATCATGAAATTAATTAAAAATCTACCTTTGTTTTCATTAAACTACCCTGAAATAGCACCCCCCCCCCCCCCAAAAAAAAAAGAGCGAAGTGATGGACACACTTTGATGGGTCTATGCCAGTACGATGCAATGTTATTTATTTGTGTATCGTGATTGGGTGATCATTTAATAGTTCTGTAGTTTAGTGTTTGAAAAAGAATGCAGTTTTGAGTAGAAAGTAATCTGAAAAGAAATTAGAACTCCAGATGGATTTTAATACATGAAATACAGATCAGAAGTCTACCTATATTTTCAATCTCAAGTTTTAAAAAGAAGTCAGCCATTATGATTCCTACAGGGAAAAAAATAATTGGGAATAATTATATAATCTGGGTGTCATAATACTTCCTTTACAATCCCATCAAGCAGTGTAGAATAGACAGCATCTGTTTGATGTGTTAAGATGCGTTAAGGAGGATTGCAGACTGGCAAGATCAGAAACCAAGTACTCATCAGAGATCCACTTTGTTCTCAGTAAATTGCAGATAAATTGTTCCAAGAAGGCCTTTCTTATGATTTCCAACGTCAGTATTAACGAATCTAGACCTTTTCAACTTAACCAAAAAAAAACTATAAACAGCAAATTTCAATCTGATGAAAATATTTTTTCATTCTCTAATACATTATCTATAATACATTAAATATATCCTAAAGGGGCATGGGCATGATTTGTACTGAAAATTATCATATTTTATTTTCCCATTTTTAATGTTTGTAATGCTTAACTAAAGTATTTCTAATGGTCAGCAAAAATTTGAATGTCAGTTATGGAGTTACAAATGACATACATCACTCACCATTCTGTTATGTAAAGACTTGTGCCATATTTTTGTTTACATATAGATTGCCTAATAGAAAATACTATGTTTAAAACAAAATGAGATGTGACAAACCCTAGAAACTGTTTAATTGTGTTCAGAATTAATTTGTAATTCACTGAAAAATCTACTTTAAATGAAACTTTTTCTAGTATATTTAACTGTAAACAAAAATATAACATGAGCCTTGTTTATATGAATAAAGAATTGTGAGCTCATTTTAAAGACATATGCGACGTTTCTCAGTAATATATATTTTTTCGTGATATTTTACGTTCAGTTCACTTGCATTCTATTTCATTTCTACCAAAAATATTGGGGTATGTTACCATGTCTGTTTTAGAGTTAGCATATTTTGATAGTTCCTGGTTGTTACAAGTAAAACAAATCAAATCAGTGGGCATTACCATAGTAAAAAGGAAGAGAAAAATCTTTGAAACAACAGGGTATCGAACCCAGTATCCTCCCATTACCAGTTAGGTGACTTCACCACTGAGCTACCCAGTACTTCATATAACTACATTACAAAATCTAAACCTATTATACAAGAACTCTTCATATTGAGGAGATTAAAAAATAATTTTATAGAAAATGTTGGAAATGTCATGAATGTCCTTAACTCAACATGATATTCAAATTTTTGCTAATCATTAGAAATATCTTAGTTGAGCATTGTAAACATTAAAATTGGAAAAATAAAATTTTCAGGTCAAATCATGTGCATGCCCCTTTAATCTCTGTATGATACATTGAAATATTAGCATATTAATTAACACTTCTTGACATTATGGACTCCATGAGATTTCTGTGTCACGTTGTATTACAGTAAACTAATACCTGAAATGAATAATTGACAACAAACGGTATATATAGACAGTTTTTACACTCTTCATATATACTAATCCAACAACTTATTTAATTAGAATATTCAAAAGAATATAGCAAAAATGTTGTTGTTTTTCTCTTCCTATTACAGAGAGTAAAGATTTGTGGAAAAATTAGGTTTTATTAACACAAAGGGTGAAAATGGTACTAATTTGAATATTTCAGAATTTGAAAAGAATGATAACTACTATAGAATCTGGAAGTTCCCCTTAAAATAAATCCCAACATTCTTCTCATACCTCTCATCATGAAAAAATTAATAAACACATAAATAAAAAGTCATTTTATTTCTTGCAAAATTAAAAAATTTAACTTACTAAACTGAGAGAATTGTAACTATGAAATAAAAACTAGAAGTTGTGTTGTGTTCTATAGTAAACTTTGCAATACCTTGTATATATAGCAGTATCATAGATGTAAAATTCAGGTCCTCAGTCATAGTCTCTTTTTCGTGGACAATGTTAGTAAACACTATATTGCTTATTGAGGAAATTCGAACTCTTGATTGTGACATTTTTTTCCCACTGCATGATGTGGAGTTTTAGTTTTTTTCCACTCTATTATGCTTATTATGCACTAGTATGAACAGAAAACTTAATTTCACAAGTGTTTAAAAATTGATATCACTCACTGTATACAACTATTAGTATACAACTAATAATACAAGTAATAAAACAATCACACCTGTATTCCTGAAAATTAGCAAACAAAATATGTGCATTAGTAATAGCCACAGCAAACAAGATTTAGGTGGAATACATATCTGCCATACTTTGCAATAAAACCAATTTTTGGTCTGAAACAGATTTACTGGTGATAAAAAGAGAAATTTTTGTCCAAGTCATAATTTGTTTATAGTCCCCTGCTGGCTTTGTCAAACAGGACTGTTAGTTTACCCTCGGTCAATCTGTCTGTCCATCCATCCGTCTGCCTATACTTTGTATTGGATAGTTACAGATCAAGTTTTAACTTTTGTTACATTTGACCTACTTTTGACTGAATTATCCTACTGGTAGAGGACTTTCTATTGCCTGCAATACACTCAGAATGCTTGTATATTGGAAATGGATATTACTTTTGAAATTGTTCAATACTCAGAAATTGTGTGTGATACTCGGATGACCATTAAGGCCCATGGGCCTCTTGTTATGATCGATAATTAGTTGAAAGTAATGCAATATTCCTATCAAATGGTACTTGTTTATGGAAATAGATCTTACCATGGAAACTTCATTCGTAAATTTGAAGTAAAGTGTATATTCAAGAAGAAAAATCCTTTCTGATATGTGTATGTATGTTGTTTTTATTTTCATGTGATCTATAGAGCTGATAGCAAAGATGAAAAAGGTTAAAGACTCCAAAGAATTGCAGGACTCTGATGTGGAGGATAGAGGGGGAGGGACCAGCGAGTCGGAGAAAGACTGAGTGAATGGTGCCTAGGGTGAGAACAGAAGGGTGGATCAGTGGTGGTGATTTGGGGGAAAGGGGGGGGGGGGGGTAAAAGAAGACTGAAATGATAGAGCTGGAGGAGGAAGAGAAAGAGGAGGAGGATATATGGTCAGAAGAGGACTGCAAGGGTGGAACTGTGGGCTGGAGGAGGAGAAAGACGGAGGAGGATATATGGTCAGAAGAGTACTGCAAGGGTGGAACTGTGGGCTGGAGGAGGAGAAAGACGGAGGAGGTGGTCAGTGAATGAATAACTGGAAGGAGGGGCAGTGGGAGGAGTTTAAGAATGAATGGGGCATAACTGTGGAAAGCTAAACTGTGAATACAACATGTACACTGATTTGGTAAAACTCCCATTTCTACCTGTCAATAGCAGTCTTTTGTAAGGAGTTTTAAGCTACTCAATAAAATTTATAGATACAATGTCTGTTGTCTTAATGAACTAAATCCTTGCAGTCACTTCTGCAACATCAAGGGAATTTTCTGAAAGCAATTTGTTCTTACAGAAAATGTCAATGAGATTATATTTGGAAGCCTATAGTGCTCATTATCTTTGTCAATGTCTGTTAGGTTTTATTTAGAATCCTGTGTTTATCAACATCCTTTGATCCATCAAAAAAGCTTCATAATCTCAATGTCAGACTAGGAAAACAGTGGCGGATCTAGAGGGGTGGGGGGTTACAGGAGGATACAACCACTCCCACCCACCCCCACCCCCAATTGAATATTTTTAACATTACATATTTATTCCAGTTATAAAAAAAATAAACACCATAATTTTGTTTCGTTATCCGGTTTATGACATGTTGAGATGTCCCTTATTTGGTGTCTGGGCTAACTCCTGTTTGTTACTTGGAAACAGCACACATGTCGATGTAACCCAAACTTAGACGGTCTGGTTCCTACTGAGGTACTTGTTGCACATGACCTATGACAATAAAAGTCAACATACTAAATACATACATAGGTTTTCAGGTCGAAACCTTACTCTACATTATCAATGGATGTATACACTGTAAGACATAAATTATATGTTACTGAATATTATATATAACTTAGAATACAAAAAACTCTAGCATTTTATATGCACAGGTTACACAACACGTTTCTAAGAACAAAACATAAATATGGCCAATACTGCATGCCCTAACTTTACAAACCGGGCTACCAAACAGGTTCACACAAATATTATACTGGTATTTAAACAAACATAAAACAGTATTAATAACGATAAATGGAAGTTGTAGGAACAAAGAAATTACATTTAAAATAATGAAATAAAATTCACCTCAGAGTAGCTGATCAACAGCAATATTTACAACATACAATGTGTAATCTTTTACTTCTTAGGGAATATTAGCTGGTAACAGTTTTACTTGAAATGAATTTCAGAGAAGGTAAATTCACCCTTCTCACTGGACTACCTCATTACTACTGAGAGCATAGTCTGGCGGTTTTATGCTCCAGTACACTGAAGTTTGATAAAGGGTATTTACAGTTTTAAAAAGAGGTCACAAACAGGGTAAAGGAGTGTTCGATTTACTCCAGTGTGAATCGAGAAAAAGAAAATGAACTATAAAAGATGTGGGTGGATTGGGTGTGACAACATATTTGGGTCACACTCCCCTGCCTTGAGAATTTTCTTGATCCTCCTCTGAAAAAGGCTCAACAAAGTGTAAAAGGCACAACAAGGTGCAAATTACAACAGGTAAAATGTTCAACAATGTGTCAAAGGTACCACAAAGTGACCTGTTGCAATTGGTCTGCCTACGTTGTCATCCATCATGTTAACGATTGAAGATTTTTTAACTTCTTCATAACTACCATCCCAATTCTTTTCAAATTTGATATTATTATACTATATGAAGCATCTTTGGGACAAGGGGGACCTAAATTGTAAATTCAGGACTCCTGGGACCTTAGGGGCAGGGCAAAAATTGACCAGTTTTCAAAATTCTCCTCTACAACTGCACATGTGTAAGAAAAGTAATGTAGAGCAGGAAGACCTCCACCAATATTGTAAATTTCATGATTCCCGGGGTAGAGGTTCTGACCCCAGGGTAGAGGTTCTGACCCCAGGGGTAGAGGTTCTGACCCCAGGGTGGAGGTTCTGATCCCAGGGTAGAGGTTCTGACCCCAGGGTAGAGGTTCTGACCCCAGGGTAGAGGTTCTGACCCCGGGGTAGGGCCAAACTTGATATAGAGTGTTTATGTGTAAAAATTTAAATAACATCTTCTTTGTTACTGTTGATACTTAATTGAAACTAAATGAACATTTAGGAAGAACAGGTAATCCTTTACCACACTGTAAATTTGATGATCCCAGGGGTAGGGAATTCTGGTATCAGGGTGGGTCAAAATGGTCAGTTGTTAAATGTGTTAACAATAGAACATTTTTAACTTCTTGATAACTAACATTCCAATTCTTTTCAAACTTGGTATGAAGCATCTTTGGGACCTAAATTGTAGTTTCAGGACTCCTGCGCCTCTGGGGCCTTAAAGGCAGGGGGAAAATCTGCCAAAAATGGACTAATTTTCAAACGTTTTCTTCTCTACAACCACATTTTTTTTTTTTGAAAAACTAGATGCATAGTAATGTAGAGCAGGAAGGTCTCTGCACAAAATGTAAATTTCATGATCCCCGGGGTAGAGGTTCTGACCTCAGGGTAGAGGTTCTGACCCCAGGGTGGGGCCAAACTTAGTAATATATAGTGTGTATATGTAAAACATTTAAATAATATCTTCTCTAATGCTATTGATATTGAAACAAAATAGATATTAAAAAGGAATTGAATGAATATATATTGTTTTACGTCTTGCTCGAGAATTTTTCACTCATATGGAGACATCACCATTGCCAGTGAAGGGCTGCAAAATTTAGGCCTGTGCTCGGCGCTTATGGCCTTGGAGCAGGGAGGGATCTTTATTGTGCCACACCTGATGTGACACGGGGCTTCGATTTTTCCGTTCTCATCCGAAGGACTGCCCCATTTAGTCGCCTCTTACGACAAGCAAGGGGTACTGAGGACCTATTCTAACAACCCGGATCCCCATGGGGTTTTTCTGGATGAGTGATCAAGTTAAATAATTAGTAAGCCAATCAGTGAAAGAGCATTGACAGTTACTACTGTGTGGTGTAATACTTTCAAGAATGGATGAAATACATGTATAATTCAGATACTACACTGAACTATAATTTTTTTCAGTTTAGTGAACAGGTTATATAACCTGAATGATTAATGTATGAATGTTTTTGCAGTCAGGGTTTTTTTTCTAAAGAGGTCCTTTGAAAGATTGTTAATTCATTCCCCCTCCCCTCATTATTGATTAAGCAGTCACACAGGATACTGTAATGGAATTCTACATATGGACTTCGTTCTATGAAGGTTAGTTAAATAACTGACATTCACAAGGACTAGTTAATGCTATAGAAATGTATAAGTTGATGGCAAGTTAACCAACAGTTTAAATGTAGTTAACACTATACAGATGTATGAGGTGGTGGCAAGTTAACTGACAGTTGAAATATAGTTAACATTATACAGATATATGAGGTGTTGGCAAGTTAACTGACAGTTGAAATATAGTTGACACTATACAAATGTGTGAGGTGATGGCAAGTTAACTGACAGTTGAAATATAGTTAACACTATACAGATGTATGAGGTAGTGGCAAGTTAACTGACTGTTGAAATATAGTTAACACTATAAAGATGTACGAGGTGGTAGCAAGTTAACTGACAGTTGAAATATAGTTAACACTGTACAAATGTATGAGGTGGTGGCAAGTTAACTGACTGTTGAAATATATTTAGCACTATACAAATGTATGAGGTGATGGCAAGTTAACTGACAGTTGAAATATAGTTGACGCTATACAGATGTACGAGGCGGTGGCAAGTTAACCGACAGTTGATGTCTTGTTAATGCTATGGATGTATGATTTAGTGGCATGTTAACTGACAGTTGATGTCTTGTTGATACTATAAAGATGTTTAATAAGTTGGTGGCAAGTTACTAACCTATGTACAACTGGGTGTTCACTTTTATATTGTATATGTGATCATATTTTTATATTAAAAACTTTATTAAATGTTTAGTTATTCAACACATTGAATGGTTCATCTATCATATTTGAAGTGGAATGGTGGGTGTTTATCTGTGGAATATAAATATTATGCAGCTGTAGATATATGCATACATGATGTTCCAATGCATACTTTATTGAGAATCATTTTTGTTGTTTGATTTTCGATGACCATTTTGAAAAGGTCAAGGTAATTAATGATAGCTTAAAATTATTATGCAACAGGTCACACGGAGATTACAAATTATTGGCAGGCTCTATTTATACTCACAAAATCATTTCATTCCAAACCATCATCACCAACATCCAGTTTATTTGAATATAAGGGATAATTATAAATTTTGAAATAAACTAGTTCAATAAAACTGTCCACTAAATAAATGAATTATAACGAATATGGATTTTGAAATTCAAACCAGCTGTCCAATAAAATTTTCCACTTATTTGTAGTTCTCTATTTTAAGGGCACACGTACTTCTAACGAAATGACTGGCCACGGTAGTCCAGTGGTTTCGGGCACTCACTTAGCAGTCAGGGGGTCCTGGGTTCGATTCTCATTCCTGGCACTACATCAAACCAAACAATTACAGGTCATTCGAATACAGAGCTCGTGCGTGGGTCAAACTGTTCGACAAACACTTGGTGACATCTCTACATGAGTGAAAAATTCTCGATTAGGACTTAAAATAACGTGCAAAACCTCTCTATTTAAAGGTAAAATCATTCTCTCAATAATAATCAAGAAAACTGACTTCCATAATCACTCGGTTAGTATGGGTCGGAAATACGGAATATAGAAATACAATATTCATAAACACTGATTATATAACAAGAGCCAAGGTCATTCCATTTTAATTAGTTTTAGGGCTCAAACTTCTTGTGGCCGAATTGTTGATGGGCCAAGCTGCTTGGAGACCAAATCATCTTTTACGAAGTACTTAAGAATAATGGTCTTTTACAGGAGTACGGTCTTTCTAGCTCTCACCAATAATTTAGTATTACAGCAGACTTCGGTTAATGGCGTATTAAAACAAGATTTAAACTTGTTCATAAAATTACTGAAACATTAAACTGTATATTATGTTGCTCAAGAGCAATTATTATGTGGACTTACTGTAATATAACAAGTCATGATTATGAGTGGAACGTTGATTCGAAATAATTTGTTTATTGCTTCCCTACCATCGAATGGGACTTAAGGTTTGCACTTCGTCCATCTGTCCATACGGCTAACCAGTTTAGAACACCTTAATTTTGTCATGCTTACAGATCAAGTTCAAAATTTCTTCTGGTTCATTGATATTTAGTGAGTATTTAACCTTGGAGAAAAATTAACGCAAATGCTCGGTCCCCCCCCCCCCCCCCCCCCCCCCCCCCCCCCCCTGCTTGCAGGTATTCATGATATTCATTTGGTATTCGGTACATACATTACCATGACGAGTTACAGAATTTTGTTCAGGTCCATCGATTTTTTGCAGAGTAAATGAACCTTGGATTTAGGAAAATTTAAAATCCAAATACTTGGTTTTCCACACCTTTTTAGCTCACCTGAGCTAATTTGAGCTTTTCTGATCACCTTTTGTCTGTCTGTAAACTTTTCACGTTTTCGTTTTCTTCTCCAGAACCACTAGGCCAATGCATTCAAAGTTGGTACAAATCACCCTTTGGTGAAGTGTATTCAAGTTTGTTCAAATGAAGGTCCATGCCCTCTGCAAAGGGGAGATAATCCAAAAAAGGTAAAAATAGGGTGGGATCATTTAAAATCTTCTCAAGAACCACTGGGCAAGAAAAATTCAAATTGACACGAAAGCTTCCTGGCATAGTGCAGATTTGATTTTGTGAAAATCATGGCCCCTGAGGATAGGATGAGACCATAATAGGAGTTTAACATGCAAATATATTAATAAAATATTTTAAAAATCTCAAGAACCACTGGGCCAAAAAAGTTCAAATATACATGAAAGCTTCCTGACAGTGCAGATTTAAATATGTTAAAAATCGTGGCCCCATGAGTGGGGGGAAGATCAAAGATTTACATGAAAATTTATATGATATGAATTTTTCCTTGTAAATCACGGGACCAGAAAAGTAGAAATTTACATGAAAGCTTCCTGACATGGAGTAGATTCAAGTTTGTACATATCATAATCCCAGGGGGTAGGGCGAGGCCACGTGTTTTTGTACCATTTTCCCCCTTAGTTGACCACTTGATATCGGGTCTTATGCATGTACTTTGTTCTCGTGCGCGTGCGCAGACAAGGTCCAATAAGTGAAGGAGATTACACTATATCGTAATATAAATGTTATGTATGTAATTATGCAGGCTAAAACGGATGTATTGTCTTTGGGTAGTTATAAGGGCACCTTTAAAAATTTATCCAAAACTTTCTTTCGAGTTGTGAAAAAGAGAATATCAGTGCACCACGTGTCCCCAGTAATCTAATATCGTGTATCGTAAACTGTCACACTCTGTGGGTCACGTTTATGGGGGCGTAACTTTAAGGACAGAATAGTGCACTTTGTTCTTGCAAGGGAGGATTAAAAAAAATGGTTTGGCTTAAATCTCTCTCTCTCTCTCTCTCTCTCTCTCTCTCTCTCTCTCTCTCTCTCTCTGTGGGCCTCCGTGGCTGAGTGGTTAGAGCATCGGGCTCAAAATCACAAAGCCTCTCACCTCTGTCGGCGCGTGTTCGAATCTCGGCCGCGGCGTTATGTGAGCAAGTTTGCCAGTTTACTTGCGGAAGGTCGGTGGTCTCTTCCCAGGTACATTGTATCTGGTTTCTCTCCTCCACCAACAAAAACTGGACGCCACCAGATAACTGAAAAATTGTTGAGTGTGGCGGAAAGCAATAAATAATCTCTCTCTCTCTCTCTCTCTCTCTCTGGCAAACTCTCGTCTTCTGATAACTCTATTGATACAACTCTCGTCTTCTGACAACTCTATTGATACACCGTTGAATTACAGAAGAAGGATATTACAGATGTGTAGATTCTCCATCTTTGTAGGCAATTTATGATTTTAGTTGTAATTGTAATTTATGATTTTAGTTGTAATTGTAATTTATGATTTTAGTTGTAATTGTAATTTATGATTTTAGTTGTAATTGTAATTTATGATTTTAGTTTTAATTGTAATTTATGATTTTAGTTGTACTTGTACTTTGTGATTTTAGATGTAATTGTAATTTATGATTTTAGTTCCAATTTATGGTTTCTTATGAATCAACATTCTCTATATATGTCCAGTGAGATCGAATATTTTTGTTAGTCTCATCGCTGTCAGCTGGCTAATAGTGGCCGCCCCCTCGACGCCAGAAAGCGCCATCTTCCTTCATGCAAACGAAGCATTAGTTCAGACATTGATAACTGATTACCTGAGAGACGAGGCGAACATGCACGTAATCTACGAGCTCCAAATAAACTGGAAACTGTAATCAGAACATCTCACCGGAGATCAATACTCTGGGTCAAAAGAGGCTGACGGATGCTAAGTAAAACATTGTTAAAACTTAGATAATTTTAATTCTTTTTATGAAGTAAGATTCTGAAGAAATGAATTTCATTTATCAAAATACATTCATGGTGTGAGGAACTGCGGCATTTCACCCCAGCATGCCTCACGAAGTACGTTAACGCTTCATGAAAAGTGTGAAGCATGCTAATTTATACCCTCATTTTCAAAAAGAAATTTATTTATTTATATTTACAGTTTAAGCAGTACTTTCCTTTCTGTTGGAATTCCCAGTCAGTTAAAAATATACGTACCATATTTTTCGAGATTCCTACGCTCTTGTTTACAAACGAGTTGCATTCATTGGCTACCTTTACATACAATTGTACAGATATTAGAGTCAAAAGCATTGGCAGTGTAGACATCATAGAAGGACTTCAGCAATGTGCCAAACGGTCGGTATTGAGTCTTTGAGACATGGAAATTGCATTAGAGGCCCTGGTATGCCGGTGACACATTCTTTGATGCACAAACTAGGAATGACAGTTCGTCTAGTCAGCATGTTTATTTTCAATGTATAGATTTGCATACGTTATAGTTTCTAGTCGATAACTCTCCAAACTTACAAAGATTGCGATACATATCTACTAAAAGACCTGTATATTTATTAGTGAAAGAATAGAATACTGCCATGTGGCAAACTAAGAAACTATTTGTGTGTTTGGTATAATTGATATCAAGTAAATTAACAACTAACATATTGATCGATGGAAGCACGCGTATGAAAATCAATGACGGAGCTAGGCTTAGCTCTGTTAGATTTGTAGCAAAACTCAGCATTTAAATAGCTATGGAACATCGATAAGACTTGGTCCTCGTTCCGTTAAGTAAAATCAATGCATTAACATAATGTAACCCTCTTCAGGGAGAGCGGCAGTCCTGTCAAACTTTCAGCACAGATTCCAATCTCTGGAACACTGCCTCTGTGATTCCCGGAACAGGGCACCACCAGAAACAGACACATTCCTGTCGAGTTGAAGTTCAAACATCATTGATCTGGCCGACTGTCCAAGAAATGGATATTAGATATTGCTATTAGTGTACCCTTGGGATAGGAACCGGTCATAGAAGATTTTAAAGATGCCTCCAGAGTTAGATTCAGACGAAAGCGACGTGGAAAAGTCGCCATCAGCTGAAAATCAGAAGTACAAGGTGCGCTCGCATCTCAACACGGAATACGGGAAGCAATCGAAAAGGGACCTCATAGACAACATGTTCTCCTACATTGACAGAGACCTGTTAATATGTAAGCTATTTTATTTCTTCTTTTTTGCGGCTTTTGGGTCACTTTTTCCCCTGCTTGCCATATACTTTAAACAACTGGCGATGAACCCCACGAGGAGCGGCATTCTGATCGGATTTCGCCCCTTCGTTGAGTTTTGCAGTGCCCCATTTTGGGGGAGTTTAGCCGATAGATATAAGAAAGGAAAACAGTTACTTTTATTTTCTATATTCTGCTGGATAGTGTTTACACTTGCTATAGCGTTTGTGAAACCGCCGCACTATAAGTGCATAGAATTTGGAAATTCCACCCTTCGTGGACCTCCGGAGGGTTTCGATAGTCGTGGGATGACCAGCGTCATTGGGAGGGCCAAAAGGGATGTGAGCGATGAGTTTATTTATTCCCATAGTGAAATGTTACATGCTGCAGTATTACATTTGCAAAGTCGATTTAAAAGATCTCCTGAGACACCATTTAACTTTCCTCCTTCAAGTGTCTCAACGTCTGTTGTACCAATTAAATCAACCGTGAATAAGAATGCATCGGGTACGACGAATCCTACGAGAGTATCTTCCACATTTAAACCCCCTTCCTCAACAACTGAGAGGGACACCGAGGGGTACACTTGTCCTCCACACAGTACCCAGTGCTTCAAAAACGGTGACATACAGGACACTTTCTTCAAGCTTCTTCTGCTTGTGGTAATAGGGGAGTTCTTCAGCGCACCTGCCATCACATTTGTGGACTCCGTTACCCTAGCCTACTTGGGGGAGGACACGGATAATTATGGCAGACAGCGAATGTTTGGGTCACTTGGATGGGGTCTTTCGATGTTCTTTGTTGGACTCGCTTTAGACCATTCATCCACATTCCCTAACCACCCTTGCTTGTATACGTATGTCACTGAGAAGAACTACACTATGTGTTTTGCTGTGTTTTCGGTTTTGATGAGTTGTGCTTTCATCACAGCTACACAACTCAAGTTTGACGACCGTCATGGTGGGGGTCAGGATATTCAGCTTATGGAAATTGTTTCCAGGGTCAAGGACAAAGTTGTTGGCGTTATCAAAGGTGAAAATACAGACACTAAAACAATTTTTAAAAGTGATGAAGATGCTGAAATTGGGTATCTGGAATCAAAAGCTAGCGAATCAAACTTGGAGCGAATGGAAAAGCAAGAATCTTCCTACCAAGATCAAAACGGTGATGGAACAGTAAATGAAAATGGCAAAAAACCTCCATATCTCGCTACAGAAAGGCAACGATGATATGGTAGATGACGCTGTGAAAAATTCCGGGTACACAAAGGTCAGTGGCCTTGAGGAAGAAGAAGACGAACCGTTCCTTGGGAAGTGGTTTGCTGTTCTAAAGATGCTAGCCACGTTTAAATATATTTCGGTTCTATTTATCGCCTGGTTCATGGGGTTTGGCATTGGTCTCATCTTCACCTTCTTGTTTTGGCATCTACAAGACATAGGTGGGAGTCCCACTTTGTTCGGCATTGCCTCGGTTTTCAACCATATATCGGAGCTGATGACGTACTTCTTCAGTAGAAATATCATCAATAAGTTTGGTGAGTGAATTTTCATGTAACAAATTACTCTCGTCGATAAAAACCTCAACCCGAAATATGCGGCACTTTGATGCCTCTGTAAAAGTCCAATTTAAGTCATGTGTATTGATTGTAGGAGATGAGCTGAAATTGTTAGCTGTACAAAAAAAAAAAAAGCAAAAAAAAAGCAAAAAAAAAAAAATCTGGGAAACGAGAGAAATAGTATCAATTGTTATGATACCTGATTTTCGTTCGAAACATGAACATGAATGAAAAAATACATGTATCGGCATTATGGGGGTTGGTTTTGGTATTTGTTTTTTAAAATTTTGAGATTTAGCTGAATAACTCGTGGAGTCAACGTGTAGATGAGAACCCCCCCCCCCCCCCCCGACACACACACACACACACACACACAAGCAAACAAACAAAACACGACACTTAACGTGGGTTTAGTGTAGCATGGGTTTTGATCTTTTTAAGGTAACTTTCCGCTAAGGCAGCATTTTTTTCACTAAATAAGATAAATTTGAAAGTTTTTAATTCCATAAATTGGTTATTTCTCCAATTTTCCATCCATTTCATATTTCCATAGTGTTATTCAACCCGTACACAGTTGAACATCCTACACGTCGAAAATTTCAATCGAGAAACGCATTATGTTAACAGTTAATTAAATGTACATTTAAAATACACAGGGATAAAATACGAGTATAATGAATAGTTATTTTAAAAACTATATATAAAATGGTGAGGATTTTTCAACGATCGATCTGTGAAAAGAGAAACGAAGCGAAATATGACGTGATTCAACATTGCGTGTTAACCCATAAAAATAGAAGACTTGTGATCGAAATTACAATTTTCCACAATATGATTAAGTAATATGCATTTTGTAGTTTCGTCGAAGACGGCTAATCGATCACCCTGTGTCTTGGAATGTATCGATTATCACAAAACAGTTTTGGTTTTATGCCCTTTACTACAGGGACTCCGAGCATAGAGAGTATTGTACTGGATTACATATGACAGTTCTTCCCAATACCTTACAGCACTGAGCTGATATCTAAAATTGTAAAAAATATTTTGGAAAAAAAAAATGAAAGGGCAAGATCGAAAGGTCAATGTCGGAGAAAAATCGAAAGCTGGACGAGCGAGGTTCAAAAATCTTTCGTACGTATCGGTTGTCCACGATCGATTACCCGAAATTTTTTTTTTAGGAACTTCTTTTTAATGTACATTTAAATTAAGTGACATTTAAAGACTATTTTAACATTAACAAGAGACTGTATTGTGTTATACCGGTATATAGTGGCGAGTCATGTGTATGTCATAAGACTTTCTACCATAACAAAGGACGCAAGGAATTATGTAATACTAAACGATTCGTTCTTCAGATTGCTGCATCAATAATTCAAACAGTCCCACGCCAGAGATCGCTATCTCCGCAGAGTTCGTGTTAACAGAATCCTAACCGTCATCATTCTCAATTATCTGTTCGCTGACAGACGATGGAATGTAGACATTCAGTTAAATCAAACTCGATATAATAACTATAAAGAAAAATTCTTATTCTGTGCTAGTAATCAGTCGATAATCCATCAGTAAGGGGAAATGTGAAACCCACCTATACATCCCAGCAAGATAATCTACCTCTACCCCAACAGTAAGTTGCAATGTATAATCAACCTCTACCCCAACAGTAAGATGCAATGTATAATCAACCTCTACCCCAACAGTAAGATGCATTGTATAATCAACCTCTACCCCAACAGTAAAATGCATTGTATAATCAACCTCTACCCCAACAGTAAGATGCAATGTATAATCAACCTCTACCCCAACAGTAAGATGCAATGTATAATCAACCTCTACCCCAACAGTAAAATGCATTGTACAATCAACCTCTACCCCAACAGTAAGATGCATTGTATAATCAACCCCTACCCCAACAGTAAAATGCAATGTATAATCAACCTACCCCAACAGTAAGATGGGTTGTATAATCAACCTCTACCCCAACAGTAAGATGGGTTGTATAATCAACCTCTACCTCCTCAGTAGCATTGAATGTATGATCAACTTATACCACATCTTAATTAACCTGTACTTAATCTGTATAAATCGGGAGGTCTCTGCAACTTTAATATACGTCGGGAAGAATTCCGTACAACACAGACAGTTATAACCCTAAAGAGCCATAGTTGTTGAAATGATGAAGCTCGAGTGAGACTGGGAAATATTGATAAACGGAACGAATGGGAAATCAATTGGGTGTTTCCATCCGAAAAATCACATAATTACCTTCTCCTCAAATCGATCCGTCGTTTTGTGTTGATCTGTAATGTCTCATTTAAAAATTAATGCGCAAGCAAAGATTCGACGTAATCCATTGAGGCCGTAAAATTAAACTGATAGGCTGATTCATATTGGTTTACGTGTAAATTGATTTATATCATGTATTCATTTATAGATCATGCAGTGTACTCAGTGGTCCTAATCAGTACACAAAATACTTCAACTTCCACAAACGTACTACTACCAGCCAAGTTTTATCAAAATGAAGCATATACGTGTATATGGATTCAAAAGAGGGGGGGGGGGGGGGGGGGGGGGGGGGTGTTGTGATTTCTTTGACGTCATTGAAATTTAAAATTTGTGTTGATTTCCTCAGGGTAACAAGAATTATGCTGCAGCAGTGTTGAAATATCAATGCAATCCAACGTTCAAATTCTGTAGGGGTTCTGTATGGATCATGGGGTTTTTTTTAAAGTCGGTAAACGATAGTGCAGCATCAGTGTTGTTTAAGCGCTGGAAATAGGTTGATATTTAAACAATAAAATGTTGCTGTTTTAACGGGTGTTGAGGGTAGCTAACATAGAAAAAATTTCATTCTTTAATTTTTTCTGCACTAGATTTAAGTCGTTGACCATTTCGTTACTTTATACACCCTTTGACTTTGACGACGCTCTGTATTTGGTATGTGATTACGCGGACAGGCGGTACTAAAAACACTGGATCGAACCAGTTGGCAACAAACAATGATGAAAGCAATGTCAACTGCAAATAAAAAATAAGAGAAAAGATACAGTGAATGTAAATATATGAACACTGATACTTTAACTTTGGATAGAATTGGAATATAATCGTTTTTCAACTTTTCATCCATAAATTCATCTAGCAACGTTGTGTAGCTGATGGTAATGTGACGTGTATTTGGTCAGGGGTGTGTCCAAGCTCGCACCGGCTATGGCGGCTACGTAGATAGTGCTATGAAATTGAACGAACATCTAGACTAGTCGTAAAGCAGGCCTATCTCCCGAGGTGACGCTAAAGAAAAGAACTCGTGTAGAGGAACTGGAATCTTGCTGACTCCCTCTAAGATATACTTGAGCCGTATATTATACCGATACAAACATTAAAACCAGAAAATAACAGCATTTAACTACCGTGCTACAGCAAATTCGAATTACAATCCCATTTTATAATGAATATTCTTGAAATATCAATTTTTTAATAAGATAAATGAAGTAGGTAGGTGTTTCGAATAGGTGTGTATTAGTTCATCGAATTAATGCACCTTTTGCAAGGAGTTCACAGGCACTTGCTTCTGTAAATAAGTTATGATGTCTTTATACTAATAATAACTATACAGACGTCATAACGTATTTACAGAAACAAGTGCCTGTGAAAAAATCAGTTTCTTTACGGTGATTTTCAGGGAATCTTCAAAATATGTCAATTTACATGTACATATATGTTGTCATAACTTTATGATAGAGAGAATATGACAAACATTGTTTATAACCGGATAGTCTGTGATTATCCTACACCATGGTATTGTGGCCAAGACTAAAATCATTGTTAAAACAAAGGCCCAGTGTCTAGAAGGTTTTGGAATGAAGACTTCTGTTTTGTTTGCGATGCTCAGGTGAGCAGTCATGTGCACGGGCCGCTTATCTATTGTTTCTTTATTTACAGGTCACGTTAAGATTCTGTATGCAGGCCTGGTGGGTAATGTAGTTAGGTTTATGTACATTTCCTGGCTCCAGAATCCTTGGTGGGTGTTGCCGTTTGAGTTCGTGCAAGGTACGCTACAACGAAAATTAGTCCGATACAGTTTTATAGAGGTCAGTCAGTTACAGTTTAACACCTCGCCACAGGACAGGGAAGCGGTACAATCAGAGAAAATAGTGAAAGGGTAGGGTATTCAGTATAAAGGCGCGCCATCACAAATCCGCTAAGCATGTATCACACAACGATCAAATTTGTCATGAATTATGATAACATTGCAGTGTTAGAAATTTAAAATTTTACCTCATGTGACAAAATATTGCAATGTAAGTGTAACATTGATGACATCCCCAATTTTGTCAACTGAAAATATTTCCGACTCAAGTCATGTGTTTCATTGACTCAAGTCATGTGTTTCATTGACTCAAGTTATGTGTTTCATTGACTCAAGTCATGTGTTTCATTGACTCAAGTTATGTGTTTCATTGACCCAATGCATGTGTTTTTATTGACCCAAGTCATGTGTTTTATTAACCAAAGTCATGTGCTTCATTGACTCATGTTATGAATTTCTTTGACCCATGCCTTGTGCCTCATGGACTTATTTCATCTGTTTCATTGGCCCATGCCATGTGCTTCATTAACCCAAATCATATCCTTCTATGACCCAATTAGCCCATGTTTTGTGTTTCATTGACTCTAGTTCTTTTTGTAGGTCTGACCCACGCCGCAGTATGGGCTGCATGCTGCTCGTACATCTCCCAGGCTATCCCAGTGGGCCTCCGTTCCTCTGCCCAGGGCATGCTGCAAGGGCTGCATCACGGTCTGGGTAGAGGGTGTGGCGCGGTGTTCGGAGGACTCATGGTGTATGGCTACGGTAAGACCTTAGCCAGTATCTGCACTCGGGATTCCTTATTGAATTATTTATTCTACCAAGTTGTTTTAATTGAAGTAGTCTGACAGATTAATTATTGCTTTGAAATGCGAATGTATTAAACTATATATTGTCTGCAACGCGGACACTTGGGCTACAACAGCCACGTAATCAAACTATCCACCTCGTTGTTTTCGTGGCTGGACATATACAGCCATACTTAAAAAAAATGAGCGCCCCAACAGACATGTAATGAAACTACTTTAGCACATTCAAGTGTCATATATAGGCATACAAGTCACTCTAGAGAAGTCTAAAAAAGTTCGACCAATCATACGAGCCGCTCTAGTGAAGCCTACTAAAGTGCCACCAATCATACATGACGTCTAGTAAAGCTCGACCAATCATACGAGCCGCTCCAGAGAAGTCTACTAAACAGGAGCAACCAATCATCACAGACGTTATGATGAAATCTAGTAAAGCTTGACTAATAATATAACTCGCTCTGGTCAAATATAGTAAAGTTGATCATCGCGAAATGCGGTATTTTCAGGAAGGAAAAATGAGCAAATTATTTCAGCTGATTCAGTAAAAGTAGACCATTAGTACTGATGTTGAAATATACGTACAACGTGCACATTAAAGAGTTCCAAATTGCAACAATTAAAGAAGTTTAGAATTATATGCTGAAGGTAACTGCCCTCTGTGCAAAATTAGCAAATGAAGTCTTGAAAAATCACTAATGCATCATTTTCAATTTATCATCACTCATTTATCGTAGAGTAATATTGTAAATTTATTTTGCCACTGTAAAGTCCTGTATTTTTATATTCCATTTTGTAGTATTTTAAAACCGGTCATTTCTTCCACCAGCTTTCGTTTTATAGTTTAATCGATAGTTTGAAATCTTATACTAACGTTTAGACGAGTTTATATGCAATAAATGTACCACTAAAGGAATGGCGCTGCTTTTTTGACGATTGGGGTCTACACATGAAATATGAAATCATCCTGGAGGATGGATGGATGGATGGATGGATAGATAGATAGATAGATAGATGGATGGAGAGAGAGGAGATGGATGGATGGATAGATAGATAGATGAAAGTAATAGATATCACATGAAACAGCTATGATGATCATCAACATCATCAAGGTGGGTTTTTTTTCAGGCGGCAGGATTACGTTTAGGATTTATGGAGTCACGTGTTTAGTGGTGCTAGTGTTCTATGTCTCCCTACGGTATCTCCTAGAAGACAGAAGTTCCTTTAGTTATGGCGGGAAACAGAAGCACCAGCTTATGGAGGAAGAGTCTCCCACCTGCCACTTAGCTCCGCATGGTGTGCCATCCGGAATGGCTCGGGATTTATCTAGTAGTAAACTAAACGCAGGTAAGGTTCTTCATATCAGACTAATTAATTGTCTATTATAGGTCTAAGAATAGAATATTAATTAGCAAAACTAAAACATATCAGTCAAAATGATAGCTCACTAAAAATAGTATTTATAAATCATTATTGAGAATTCTTCTCTGTTACAGGATATAATCAGCCTGTATATGGTACAAGTAACGCAGGTATATTTACAAATTATATTGCCAATTTATAATTCGTATTTCGATGGACAGCATTGTAAACTTAAAACTCTGATTTTGTAGAGTCCTACGACCATTCCAATGCTTTTTTAGAGGTGAGTTGCTTACAGTTGTTAGAATTTGACAGTAAGCATAATACATGCGGATGCTTGGAGGAACCAGTGCGGGAGTTAAATATCGTGACATTTCACTAACTGAAGAATTCCTTTACCTCGTGGGTGTATGTATTTATCGTCAATTGAGAAAGGAAACCCCGAGTTATACTAGATTTTGTTTCTTTAATCATGATACTGTGTCTGGTTAGTCAGAATCCTAGTTACAGTATTTTCAACAGAAAACCCTTTCAATCAGTCTCCTGGTGATCGTGTTTTACAAGAGGCCCACATCGCTCACCTGAGATGTGCAATGTTTTTCCTTTATAGTACTTAAATAAACTAAATGTCTTCGTTCCGAGAGGGGGCCTCCGTGGCCGAGTGGTTAGAGCATCGGGCTCAAAATCACAAAGCCTCTCACCTCTGTCGGCGCGTGTTCGAATCTCGGCCGCGGCGTTATGTGAGCAAGTTTGCCAGTTTACTTGCGGAAGGTCGGTGGTCTCTTCCCAGGTACATTGTATCTGGGTTCTCTCCTCCACCAACAAAAACTGGACGCCACCAGATAACTGAAAAATTGTTGAGTGTGGCGGAAAGCAATAAATAATCAATCAATCTTCGTTCCGAGCATCATCTAAACAAACTTGACACTGTGTGGTGCTTAATTTTAAAATTGTGCCCTTTTGGCTCTTGAGGAGAAATTTTCTAATCACTGCATAATTTATATCTGTGATTGGAATCCCTATGTACTGTGCCCTATCGTGACCCGGGAAAGAGTAGCCATGGTTTGAATGACCGCGGACTACATCACGGTGCTTGCTTACTACAGGTAATTTTAGAAAATGCATTCTTCTGGTACTTAATTAAGATGATTTTTATTAGTTCTCTAAAATTGACGAATTGTAGTCTTGTGATTCACGATAAGGTATGATTTTATTTTCCAGTGGACTCCTTTGTAAACCTTTAAATCCTTTTGTGATCCGGTTCTGTCCCCTGTCATCTGTTGTTTAAACAAACTGGAATAGGCCTGTATATTGATATGGCAAATTGTACCTTTGTACGAGGCAGTCTACTGACAAATAAGTTGGTATTACAGGGGTTTCAACAATCTCGTTTAAAGTAAGCATTGCGCAATTTTTATGGTCGTTACAATGATCTACGTTGCCACCACAACCTGGTATTGGGTCAAATGCTATCTGACGTGTTTCATACCAACTGTTAGATCGTTCTTTACAAACTGATTTCGACTACGGATTACTCCGTTTACCTGATCAAAATATAAGGCTCACGGTGGGTGTGACCGGTCGTCAGGGGATGCTTACTCCTAGACACCTGATCTCACCTCTGGTATAGCCAGGGGTCGGTGTTTGTCTCCCGGGGTCGTGATATAAGCTGGAATAATCATTATATATGGAGGCCTTTAAGGTTTGGGTTTACTACTTTGATGGTTTTTGAAAAGAATTTTTATGTACTTCAACCTAATTTCAATTATATCAATCCATTATCTCCCTTGATCAAACGAGAATCCCCCTTAAACAAGGATGCGTTGCGCCAAATTTAGTTAAAACTGGTCCTGTGGCTCTTAAGGAGAAATCACAAATGTAAAACGTTTACAGACAACAAACAGTTAATAAACAGAGCCAATATGTTGATACTCAAAGTTTACAAGGCAGATAAACGAATATCGTAGATCTTTGTGTAAAAAAAAAAAGGAGAAAGAAAAAAAAAACATTCAATGACCTTTTTCCACGCTAGCTTTATGTTAAAAATAGCAGCCAGAAGTTTTACATTTTTGTTTTATTGCATAGCAACAATGGGTTTTCAAGTAGTCTAATTATATCCACCCAAACGTACACTTTATTGATATGTAACAATTAATCAAAACATGATATTAATATATTAATATTATCAATCGTTTACTTACAAAATAAATCACGACATTGTTAAAATTTTAGAGTAAAGTAAATTTAAAAACATTTATATATATATATATATATATATATATATATATATATATATATATAAATTTATAATTACAGAAACTAGCTCAGGAACAGGGTAAACATGGTGAATTTGGAAGTATGCCAAAAATGTCAACTCAAGCTTACCAACAGCAACCTCAAGGAACCTCCGATCCATTCCGGCCCTGACAGTTCGGCTCACTTCGTTCTTCTGTGCTCCATCAAACGCTCGCGTGGGCCTCGTCAGTGGTGTCCCGTGCTTTCCTATGTTTGTCTTCGGACACAATCGCAACTTCTCGGACTTTTCCGGCAAGCGGAAAAACAACGCTTTTTCCCCGAGAAGTTGAGATTGCTATGGACATTGCAGAAGTATTACATAAAATAAGTAGTGTAACTAGGACTCTATCCATTCCATACCCAAGAGATGAAATTTATAATGGATTGAACTGTATTTATGCATATGTATGAAGGTGAGGTTTTGTAATCGGAAGTGTGAATAGTCGTGTAAATTGAAAGTGACCAGGGGCAGATCCGGAAACCTTTTATGAAAAGGGGGGAAGGCGGTTGAGACTCAAATTTGTACCTTTTCAGTCCTCCAAATTGGAGGGTTAAAGACTCCGAATGGCAAAAATAGCAATATTTGTTTCAAAGTGTTCAACCAAAGAGGGGCTGTAACTCCTGTAACGTACCAGCACCTCCCTTTAGATCCGCCACTGTTTGACCTTGTATGTAAATGTGAGCACACCACGTCATTGAGATGAATGAAATGCCTAGTGATATCAGTCTGTTAATCGCAATGCAGTACTACAGTATGTACGATATAATTACAGTATACGTAGTGATGTATGTAGGCTCCTAGAGACTGTTCCTCTTGTTTAGTGGGAATCACGAGTGTATATTTTAAGAGAGTGTTACGTTACTTATAGACTGTACTATTTTTATTTCAATAAAAAGAACCCCAATAACTATAATTATCCATGACTAATTTCAGGGATTTTCCGGAGTGGAATTCTTCTCTTTAAGGATTAACCTCTTGACTTGGGTATGGCATGCATCACCATTTTTTCTTTGAACTTTGTACAGTGAGAACACCAGGTGCTAAAAACTGTTTGTAACTACAACTCACTTAATAATATACATCTTGTTTGCCCGGAAAATAGGTCATCAATGTTGGAAAGTGGTATTTTTGCCAATTTTGAATCTTCGGTGTGACTTTCTGCCGTTACATAGCATACCTGTGACAACATTGATTTCTGAACAACAGTTATAGGTATTATAATGGAAGAAGATTGACGGATATCGAATATGATGAAATATTCCAAATTTGCAAAATGTGGCATTTTTATTCGAATACTCAGGGGGCCATAGCCATTCTTTTTTGTCTGTATGCAGTCACTGATGCGTGTCCTTATAGTTACGGTCAATACTAAACGACTGATAATGTTGAAATTTATCTTATTTGAAAGTGGTCACGCTTAGGGTAATTTATAAACATCTTGTTCAGTGTACGTTACCTATCAAAATCTATTTAGAAATATTTTTTTGTAAAATCAAAATTAGTATAACCGCCTTTGACTGCCATGACAACGGGGAAAGAGATTAAACGACAAAACATTTCATAGTGAGTTTGATCTTACATTGTAATGTATGCAGAAGCAGTCGCAATTAATGAGGACGAAATGTCGCTGCATAGAAATTACTGGGATGCGTATAAGGGTTACTGTATGGTAAGTTTTGAGGCATATTTGATTGATTGATTGATTATATGTTGTTTAACATCCCGCTCGAGAATTTTTCACTCATATGGAGACGTCACCATTGCCGGGGATGGGCTGCAAATTTAGGCCTATGCTCGGCGCTCATGGTCTTTGATCAGGGAGGGATCTTTAACGTACCACACCTGCTGTGACACGGGGCTTCGGTTTTTGCGGTCTCATCCGAAGGACCGCCCCATTTAGTCGCCTCTTACGACAAGCGAGGGGTACTGAGTATCTATTCTAACCCCCGGATCCCCACGGGGCGAGACATATTTGAGAGCAGTAAGCGGTAAATACAGATGAACATAGACTGGTGTTTCTTGGGGGATGATTACTTCATGGTTGTAACGTTTGGTAACGGACGCCAGAACTGAAACATAATCTTGTATATTTCTGTCACTTTGATGACGTCATTCTCATGTCACAACCAATGTGATATCTAATCTTGTCCCTGGTATCAAGTAAGATATCTGTGTATAAAGCTTAAAGAAAATATCTGATCGTGCGTGTCAAAACGTTCAGGGGGTCACGGGAAATGAGTATCGCCATCATAACAAAAGACTGCAAACCCCCGCCAAGGCTTCCGAATGTTTTTACTCCACCCAGGCTTCCGAAACTTTTTCATCCATAGATCACTTCCAGCTCTTTTTAGTTATCAGCATGTTTCTCCTGAAAATTTTCAATGCAAATTATGAAGTGAGCGCATAACTACACGCGCGCGCACGCGAACCGAAGATGCTATCTCTTCAATCTATGGATTGATTGATTGTATATTGTTTTACGTCCCGCTTGAGAATCTCTCACTCCTATGGAGACGTCATAAGAATGAAAGGCTGCAAAATTTAGGCCTATGCTCGGCGCTCAGGGCCTTTGAGCAAGGAGGGATCTTTATCGTGCGACACGGGACTTCGGTTTTTGCGGTCTCATCCCAAGGACCGCCCCATTTAGTCGCTTTTTATGAAAAAAACAAGGGGTACTGAGGACCTATTTTTACCTGGATCCCCATGGGGTTCAATCCTATGGAGCGCCAAAAAAAAAAAAAAAGAAAAAAAAAAAGACAATTGAAGATATCATTAATTATTTTGAGGGTATCAATTCAATTATTGCACGGAATAATTCAATTAATGTGCGCATCGAATCATTACTTCAAATGTGGATATGTTGAAGATTTCTCTTCTTAAATAGTTAATTTCTTGTGCGTCAACTGAACTCATGATACCATTATTCCATTGAGATTGATTGATTGATTGTTTTACGTCCCGTCGAGAATTTTTCACTCATATTGAGACGTCACCTGCTGTAGGTGAAGTACCACAAATTTAGACCTATGCTTAGCGCTCAGGGCCGTAGCAGTGAGGGTTCTTTAACGTGCCAACGCCTACCGTGACACGGGACCTCCGTTTTTAAGGTCATATCCGAAAGACCCGTGATTCTCACTTCTAAATGCCGAGCGTTTGGCGAAGGAGCAATCACTACCTATTTTTCGTCTTAGGTTTGACGCGGACATGGCACAAGCGGGGCTCGAACTCACGACCTCCCGGTTACGAGGCGAACGCTCAAACCACTGAGCTACCGCGATCGGTTTATTCCATTGAGGGGGACAATAACTGAATTATTGTGCACATCAATTGGATTTCATATGCACAATAATTCAATTAAAAGAAATTCAGTTAATAGAAAAATAATGCAACTACTGCGCACATTAATTGAATCTTGATGCGCGCTTTAATTGAATTATCATTCTCTTCAATTGAATAATAGTGTGCACCAATTCAGTTGTTGATATTTTCAATTCATATATCCTTTCGACGATCCGAACTGAATTGTTGATAACATAAATCATTCTGCTGAATTGATTTGCACTATAATTGAATTGTTGTCATCTTCAAATGAACTGATTTCTGAAATCAATAGCCTTAATATCGAATGCCAGAAATCTCTGTAGTACAGTACCTCATTTCATTGTAAGGAATGCATGGAGCGTCAAATTAACATAAACGCAAATAACGGAAGAAATCTTTACATGTTTGATGATATCATCAATTCATTTTATGCGCGCAACAATTCAAGATCTCCCCATATAATTAATGATAGATTCAAATTTAAGTTATTGCGCACATTAATTGATTTTTTTTCATACATTCAAAGACACGGACATTTCAGGAAATTTCGCATTCTGTCGTTGTACAAATATTTAGTCCGAATGTGTATTTATATTTGCATTCATTACCGTTACATTTATAGCAGGCACGGGGAGAGAGGGAAGGCGGAGTACAATGGAGGCGAAGAAAGGGGAGCAGAACGAAATATGTGAAAGATGGGACGAACGAGGACAAAGACGGGGGAGGGGGTGTTGAGAAAAAGAGAGGAGTAAGGAGAGAGAAAAAAAGGGACAGAGAAATTCCTATTCCCCTGTTCAGGGGGTTGAAAAAGATCCAGGCCAGGAGACCCATAGACCACAAAGCTCACCTGGTTCACATTACGTTCATAGTAAGCAGGGAGCCTTGTAGACCGGTCGTATTAGCTAATGGGTAGGACACTCGCTCCGCAACGGTTCTATTCCATACACTAGTACCGCATTAAACCTAAGCCGTTTTAAAACATAGTAGTGACTGTTTCTTCGTGAAGCACCAAGCGATAGCAGTAAAAGTCACGACCTATCTGATATGACCTTCAAAATAGATATCCTTGTCATGATGAGCGTTGACACCCATGAGTCTCGTGCGTGGATCAAACTTTGTGGCACTTCATCACTTAGAGGGACAGGGACACAATTTGACCTGAAAATTTTGAAATTTTATTTTCCCATTTTATAATGTTTACAATGCTTAACTATAAGGATTTCTAATGGTCAGCAAAAATTTGAATGTCATTTGTTGAATTACAAGTGAGATACAGCACGAACAATTTTTTGTTATGTAAACAAGGCTCGTTTCATGATTTTATTTAGGTATTGATTGCTTAACATAAAATGTCATGTTTGAAACAAAATGAGATCGGACAAACACTAGAAACTGCCTAAATGTGTTCAGAATGAACTTGTAACTTAAAAAAAAAAATCTGCTTTACATAAAACGTTTACTAGTATATTTATTTCTGTAAACAAAAATAGCATTTTAAACTTTAAAAATAAAATTTGAAAATCTTCATCTCAAATCGTGTTCATGCCCCTTTATAGATGACAATTTTGCAGTTATTTATATTTTCTGAGACGAAACATGCCCATTTACTATGATATTGAAGCCACGCGTCACATAATTTATACATGATAAAGCCAGTGCGAGGCTTTTAATCAATACATCCACACCACCGTTTTAAAAGTTATAACATACCGATTTTTATCATAATTAATATTCAGCATTTCGAAAAACACATGTTTTAAAAAAACACATCTTCTAAAAATAGTTACTCCAAGTCTTGCCGGATTCAAATCACCACTTACGTGTCATAGCATTCAAATTAATTAGCATTATGTCATGTAAGAATAAAACGTAACATTTCATTAAATAAGCAAGATCATTGTTTCAAAATGAAAGTTTGCAAAACAATAATTGATTTTATTTCACAACAAAGAAAGTAACATTGTTCAATTTTATTAAATCTGATTAAAATCATTTTTGATCCGCTCCTGATTATGATTTCACTACACATCAATCTTGGATCCGCTCCCGTATATGATGTCGCAACGTTGTGTAGTGATATCAAATGCATGGTGTTATTTTTGCAGATCAGTAAATTATTTGAACTGCACACAAATTTAGAACAGCTTTATTAGAAGAAAAAAAAAATGATTTGAGTTCTTTCTGTAATAGACGAAGTCTTACTACAGGTAAGAGACAGATATCGTATAATTGGATTTGTGATTCAAATATCGATATTGCTTTCTGTACAGAGGCGGATTTTGTTGAAAAGAATGGACTACAATGTACAGTCTGTGGAGGAGTCTCAATTATGTTGACGAGAAGGATTTTAAGCTTGTTAATATTTAGGTATGGGGTATCAAAAGGATTGAAAATATTTAAAAAATTAATTTCATTTTTGAAAATATATCAAGGTATAAACGCGCTTTATGAAAATTATCCCGGCGTGAAGCGCTGCAGTCCATGTACTCATGCATTTTCAATCCTTATGTGTACATCCCCCTTTTATTTCGTACTACAGTAAATCACAGTTACTGTGAACACGCTTCTTATGAATTCATGCTGACAGTAAATCACAGTTACTGTGAACACGCTTCTTATGAATTCATGCTGACAGTAAATCACAGTTACTGCGAACACGATTATAATGAACTCATGCTTACAGCAAATCACAGTTACTGTGAACACGCTTATTATGAATTCATGCTGACAGTAAATCACAGTTACTGTGAACACGATTATTATGAATTCATGCTGACAGTAAATCACAGTTACTGTGAACACGCTTATTATGAATTCATGCTGACAGTAAATCAAAGTTACTGCGAACACGCTTATAATGAACTCATGCTTACAGCAAATCACAGTTACTGCGAACACTCTTATAATGAATTCATGCTTACAGCAAAGTGAATTTCATTACCTGTAGCCTTAAAACATGTAATGACCTCAATGGATGTTACGAATTACGAATATAACGAATCAAAATTGTCCATCTACAGTACTTAGCTATAAGCGCGTTTTACTGTATATTCATTAAGATTCATACGCACAATGTTCACAACTGCAACGCATTCATGATGAAATGCTTATCATTATAATTGTAGAGATACCAAAGGCAAAAACGTTGGAAATGTTCATATAAAGGCTTACCACAGAGAGGATTGATTGTCAGTGTTTGTGAGCCCTCTTTGTTATTAGAAATGAAAACTGTTGTGTTACGAGGACAACCAGATACATAGCAACGGAGTTTGAATGTCAAAATATAGTTCTTAGATTTGAATATAAATTAGGGGCAAACAATCGAGGCCTCGAATAGTGGAAATTAAATTCATCAAATATTAGCATCACTGAATATAAAGAAAAATTTCAATTGGATGATTTTGGATATAAAACAGAATTTATAATTAAAATCTTATCGACTGGTCAATAAATGGGAAATAATTAAAGATATTTTCCCTCGTACCTTCTCAATTTTAAGCAATACGAATAAATTCAAAATGTATCAAAAACTGAAAATCAAAATAAAAGATTTACCACATATACTGATTAATAGAAAGCATGACATAATTCATGATCAGTAATCTGTATCAAAAGCGGCACAAAGACATGGGCAAATTGGATTACGGAGGTCATATATAAAAATATGCCACATATATTTAATAATTATATTTGATCAAGTCACTCGCTCTTCGTTCCTTAGCGTTTAGGGCGAAGGAGCAAAAGTGCGAAGGGATGAAAATAATAGAGCGATGAAGCGAAGTTGTTAGGGAGAAGGAATGAAAACGCGAAGGCGGTGAAGTGAAACATATTGCTCAGGCGCAAGTTTTACTATAGTTCTTGTGTTACGGGGGAAAAAATTCTAACTTAAGATTTCGTAAGTTCTAACTGAAAGACATAATGCTTCTGTTTTGATATAAATGTGTTCTTCAGTTGTTAAAAAATCGATGATGATCGGGAGGTTTGTCTTCTTTTTCTCTCAAAATGTCCTGGAACAGCATGAGGGTATCCATTTTTATTTAGATGAGAGAAAACGTTTAATACGACGAGTATTTATCGTATCTTACGCTTACGATGAGAGCTTGAGCTTAATTAAGGTGGCTCAATACATCTTGAAATATTTTTTTTCAAATCAGCATACAATGATTAAATTATGAAAGATATGTGATTCAAAATGACAGCACACGTGTTGTGTAGAAACTTGTTTAACCCTTAGAGGGTTCACGCTCACTTATCAAATTTGGAATTATATTTCCTGTGTCATATAACTAAGTGAACATAAATAATTATTCTAACGGAAACCCTTCCATTTCCGTATTGACCAAACTATTTTCGTGACGTGTTCAGATAACACTTACTTTTAAAGCCTTGCATGTGTCTCGTTGCTAGGGGACCATAGTGATCCCCACGTAAATTCTAGTTCGCGTATAAGTTGTAACTCGTTCTATTTTAACCCCTTTTCTCGTATAGCCATGCATTGTACGCTTCCGCTCACTGGACGACATGCTGCACGGTTTACGCATGCGTCTGAAAACCGAAAAGAGGAGTCGGTCAATATATTTTTAAAGGGCCTTCCAAAAGTATCAATTTTTGCGTTTAAACAAGAATGTGTTATTTTATAGACTTTGATTTTAACAAATTCATGGGCTACTTGACTGTAACGTGCACCAGGGCACGTGATACCCATCCATTCTTGGCTGCTAACCGACCTCAGTTCTGTATCAAACTACAGACGACGTAACCAACTTTACAACCATAAAGTCAACAAGAACAGAGCAGGGTGACTGACAAATCTGTGGGTAAAGTGAACAATGTTTCACAATATGTTGTAAAACAAGTAAAGTAATAAGGCACAAAGCAAAGCTCTTTCCTAACCAAGTTGTAAATTCCTCTGAAATATTTTGAATTTATATAATTATACAGGGTGTCCCAGAATATCTGATACCATTTAAAATTCGTATAAATTAGACAGTATTTGCTCAAAACTTGTAAACTGTGGCTCAAATGAAAGTTAAAATCATTCCATTTTTTCCCACTAAAAAGTTCTGGAAAATACATGCTTTTCTTTTAAATATGATATCACTAAATTGCATCATATTTCTTTGGTTAAATTACATTTTAACAAAGATGAATTTGACAAGAAAACAAGCACCTTCAGTTTTAAAACTCTATTATCAAACGCGGTTTCCAGTTACAGTGATGAGAATTATGCGGAAAAAAAATATCCTGAAGAAAAAAATCTCACTAAACAACAATTCTCCGAATAGTGAGAAGATTTGAGAAAACGGGATCTGTACAAGACACAAGGCATTCCAATAAAGGTAGACTAAGGCCCGCAAGAGAAAACAACGCTATCCACGTGAGACTTGACAGAAGAAACTCCTCAAAAATCTGTGAGAAATGTTTTAAGTGACGTAGGCAGCAGAGTAACATGTAGCAGATCACGTGGGCACAGAATCTTACGATTATATCTACATAGGCCTATAGAATATCGATTATACAGCATCTCAAGCAGAGTGATAGTGAAAGCCACCTCGTGTTTGCTAAATGGATAAAGAACACCACTGAAATTGTTAAACATCTGGTTTTCTGATGAGGCTTATTTCTACCTAAATGGGGCTGTAAAAAATAATTTAAAAAAAAATGCATGTTACTGGGGTAGCGAAAAACCAAATTTATATTTTGAAAAACCTTTACGTAGTGAAAAAAGTAACAGTTTGAGCCGCTTTCAATTCAACAGGTGTAATTGCACCGGTTTATTTTTTTTAATCAATCTGATTAAAATACATAGCTCTCAAATTTGAGAGATATGTATTCTGATCAGATTGATTTTAAATGAAAATGGCGAAACTCGGACATTAACATTATTCGTTATCTTTAAATTCGAAAGGAAAAATTTCTCCTATGTTTAATCAGAAGAGGAATTAATCCAAAGGAAACATGGTTTCAACAGGATGGGGCGACTCCACACACCATCCGACTCCACACGCCACCACACGACTCCACATACCACCCGACTCCACACAATACTCACATACTCCACATACTACTCCACTCCACACACCACCCGACTCCACACACTACTCGAGTCCACATTCTACTACTCGACTCCTCACACCACCCGACTCCACACACTACTACCCTACTCCACATACTACCACATACTACCCGACTCCACACACTACCCGACTCCACACACTACTCGACTCCACATACTACCCGACTCCACACACTACTACCCGACTCCACACACTACCCGACTCCACACACTACTCGACTCCATACACTACCCGACTCCACACACTACTACCCGACTCCACACACTACTCGACTCCACACACTACTCGACTCCATACACTACCCGACTCCACACACTACTACCCGACTCCACACACTACTCGACTCCACATACTACTCGACTCCACACACTACTCGACTCCACATACTACTCGACTCCACATACTACCCGACTCCACACACTACTACCCTACTCCACACACTACTACCCGACTCCACACACTACTACCCGACTACACACACTACTCGACTCCACATACTACTCGACTCCACACACTACCCGACTCCACACACTACTACCCTACTCCACACACTACTACCCGACTACACACACTACTACCCGACTACACACACTACTCGACTCCACATACTACTCGACTCCACACACTACCCGACTCCACACACTACTACCCTACTCCACACACTACTACCCGACTCCACACACTACTCGATTCCACACACTACCCGACTCCACATACCCACATACCACTACCCGACTCCACACACTACTACCCGACTCCACATACTACTACCCGACTGCACACACTACTACCCGACTCCACACACTACTACTCGACTCCATACACTACCCGACTCCACATACTACTACCCGACTCCACATACTACTACCCGACTCCACACACTACCCGACTCCACATACTACTACCCAACTCCACACACTACCCGACTCCACACACTACTACACGACTCCACACACTACCCGACTCGGGGCCTCCGTGGCCGAGTGGTTAGAGCATCGGGCTCAAAATCATAAAGCCTCTCACCTCTGTCGGCGCGTGTTCGAATCTCTGCCGCAGCGTTATGTGAGCAAGTTTGCCAGTTTACTTGCGGAAGGTCGGTGGTCTCTTCCCAGGTACATTGTATCTGGGTTCTCTCCTCCACCAACAAAAACTGGACGCCACCAGATAACTGAAAAATTGTTGAGTGTGGCGGAAAGCAATAGATAATCAATCAATCAATCAATCACTACCCGACTCCACACACTACTATCCGACTCCACACACTACTACTCGACTCCATACACTTCCCGACTCCACACACTACTACCCGACTCCACACACTACTCGACTCCACACATTACTATCCGACTCCACACACTACTACCCGACTCCACATACTACTACCCGACTCCACACACTACTCGACTCCACACACTACTATCCGACTCCACACACTACTACCCGACTCCACATACTACTACCCGACTCCACATACTACTACCCGACTCCACACACTACCCGACTCCACATACTACTACCCGACTCCACATACTACTACCCGACTCCACACACTACCTGACTCCACACACTACTTGACTCCACACACTACTCGACTCCACACACTACCCGACTCCATACACTACCCGACTCCACATATTACTACCCGACTTCACACACTACTCGACTCCACACACTATACTACTCCACACTCACCACCCGACTTGTAACCGATTGGTTGCACCAGACATTTGATGGAAACTTCATTTCTTTTAAAACTGCACATGTTTGACCCCCTTATTCACCTGACCTGAGTCCTCTGGATTTCTTTTTATTGGGACATCTCAGAGATCTTGTGTACAAGCTTCAACCAGATTCTGTAGAAGAACTAAACCTCTCAATTCAGAGGGAAATGTGGAAAATTTCAGCTGAGACATGCATTGCTGTTGTGAGGAATTTTGCTCATGACTTGACGTTGTCATCGATCACAATGGACGTCATATGGAGCATACTCTTTAAAATATTTCTGTTTTTACAAACAATGCTGTTTGTCAAAACCTTATGAATGTTTGTAAAAGTTGCAGAGTGAAAATTTGTACTATACATTTATGGAAGTAATTCTATTTATCTATCTATTTTTGGTTATATAAACTTCTTCAAAGTTTCTTCAAAATTATTCACAGAGAAAATGGTATCATATATTATAGGACACCCTGTATACGCATATACAATCTAGAAAGAAGTATAGAAAATCTACACAAGTGGTAGTATAATACAAATATCACAAAGCCGATTGATTATATACTCGACTAGTTTCTTCTTCAATTCTTCAGGAGTATACTCCCGAAGAATGGAAGAAACTAGTTGAGTATATATTCAATCGGCTTTGTGATATATATATATATATATATATATATATATATATATATATATATATATATATACGTACATTATTTAATCGTTTATTGTATCTGTAACAGAAAAGATTTTTTTGAAAATGCCTTCTTTCATGGAAAATAAAAAAAAAAAAAAAAAAAAAAAAGCCAGTAGCTCTCCGAGGAAAAAAATTACTATTTAAATCCCAATTATTCCTCATAGAGCTACGGATCTGCTGCTAGCAGAAAATTAGTTAAGTTCTTTCTTACTTGACAAATACAATTATCTCAGGCATCATACTCCCCATGACGTAGGTAATGAACCTCAAAGGACAAAAATCAGGTTTCTTCTGTTCCACGTTTTAATGAAAGCCTTATATTTCACATACCAATATAGAAATTTCTTGAAATTTGTCTTACTATCTCTGAATTTGTAAAAATCAAATAGAGAAAATCCACTTAATGAATATGAACATGTTCTTCGTTACGTAATGAAGGTAGGATATGCTTACAGTATGATGCAAATTCAATTAATGCATCATTTATCAAAATGGTGTCCTTATTCCTGAATGCTTCAAATCCAGCGCCATCAAGTGCTGGTCAATCAAAACGAGTTAATTCACTTACGCTGATTAAAATGAGTTTATCTCCTTGTATTTATATCTCCTATTAGATAAAACAAAAACAAAAACAAAAAACAAAAAAACAAAACAAAAAACAAAAAAAAACCAAAAAAAACCAAACAAAAACAAACAAAAAAAAAACAAGAAAAAAAAAAACAAACAACAAACAAACAAAAAACAACCAAACATTGGATTGCATATTTACGACTACTGGTAAAACATGTTAATTTTGCCAAATTAGGACCAGTGAAAAGGCCAAGATAACGAACAGCACTCAATCTCCTAATTCCTCTAAAAATACAAACCAGAGAGGTGGGCAAACATGGACCCCTGGACATATCAGATGTGGGATTAGGTAGCTAGGAGTAATCATGCCTTGTCGACCGGTCACACCCGTCGTGAGTCCTATATCTTGATTAGGTAAAGGAAATAATCCAGTCAGAGTCAGTGTGCCAAGAACAGTCTAACGGTATGAAACACGTCATACAGCATGGAAGGTTGTACTGGCAAACTAAGCGTTATAAGGACCACAGAATTTACGAAATGCTCATTTTAACGAGATTGCTTGTTTGTTTTTGTTATTTTCCGCCACACTCAACAATTTTTCAATTAACTGGTGGCGTCCAGTGTTTGTAGGTGGAGGAGAGAACCTAGATACAATGTATCCGGAAAAAGACCACCGACCTTCCGAAAGTAAATTGGCAAACTTTCTCACATATATCGGCGCGAGGGAGAATCGAACCCGCGCCGACTAGAGGTGAGAGGCCTTGTGATTTTGAGCACGATGTTCTAACCACTCGGCCACGGAGGCCTCCCAGACGAGACTTTAGAAACCCCTGTAACTTCAAGTTGTTTGTCAGTAGCCTGCCTCGATTTTATAATGCAGAACAAGGTGTTGCGTATCGATTCAGTTGAGAGATTGAAACACCATATGCAAGTGATAATGGAATATTGCTACATAAATATGGGAAGTTGACGATGGAGAAATTGAAATCATCCCGTTGTCATAAAGTTGAGATGCAAGTTTGCCGTCAGTATCTAAATATAAAAACAGGCCAGCTAACAAAGGAGCACAGTTCGTTCCCATGACCTTTCCAACAGACTGTTTGAAGACCCTATCATAGTTTTATTCAGTACAACCAGTTAGTAGATCGATTACTATGTCCCTACCCCCACCTTTCCTTGGAAAGGGGGAGTTATTGTTTTGCACCCAAGAATTAACACTCAATGTCTTAAGAATCCTTTGCTTCACAGATATCAAACTTGTTTCCATAAAGAGATGACCCTTTTGATTTTGAGGTCATAATATAAAAGGTCCAAAGGGCAAACTACTTTAAACATAGAAAGACTGCTCGCTCAGTGTCTTTAGAACATTTTGCTTGTACAAATATACTTAATGCGGTCAAAGGGTCAAGCTGGGCATAGTATATATTAACTACTCTAAATTTGCAAAACTTTCTACTCAACAAACATCAAACCTGGTACCGTGGTTCCATCTCGGAAGACTTAGAATTATTGATTTTTCGGTCACAAGGTCAACTACTCTGGGCATAGGAAGATATTGTCCTCTCAATATCTTTATAGCCGCCCGCGTGGCGCAGTGGTTAGAGCGTCGGGCTCAAAGATCTGATGATCCTTGAGTCGGGGGTTCGAATCCCACTGTGTGACGTGGGTGCCGGTCTTTCGGATGAGACCGAATAAACCGAGGTCCCGTGTCGCAGTAGGTGTGGCACGATAAAGATCCCTCCCTGCTCAAAGGCCCTGAGTGCCGAGCATAGGCCTAAATTTGCAGCCCTGTCACCGGTAATGGTGACAGCCGCCGGATAGCTGAACAATTGCTCAGGCGGCTATAAACAAACAAACAAACAAAACAATATCTCTTTAGAATCCTTTCCTTGACAGAGATCAAACTTAGTACATACTAGGGAGTAGTTAACCCCTATTGCTTTTACAAAGTCACAAGGTCAAGCTACTGAAACAGAAGAAAATCACAATTTCCTAAGAACCACACATTAAACTTAGTACATCCCAAAGATTAGATGACCTGCACTGGTTTTCAAGAAATAAAACCTCGTTTTTAAAAATTCACGATATCAATTGCAATGCTTCATGCTCCACAAATCGCATGAAGTATGCCGACATAAAGCATTGCAGTTTATACCTTAATGTTCAATTAGTATGCTGCCGTGAAGCGTTGCAATTCATACATTCATGTTTGGGAAACAAAAACCTAAAACATTAAAGCAATGTACTTTCAATTCTGTTAAAATTTCCAACCGATCAAATATACACACTACACTTATCAGACTTTCAACAACCGCATCACATTCCTGAAGAAACTGCATCATTACAATTCGTAAAAATATCCAAGGCAAAGGCTTAGAAACTGTAAGTATTTGGAGATATCTGCTCAGTGTCTTTATTGATCAAACTTAGAATTTTGGATGCCCTCATTTAGTATATAAACAATATTTTTCAATATCGTTACATAGTTGATCCCATTAATGAAATACTTTCTCATGTGAGCAGGTAGACCAGTCGCGGTACTTCAGTGAACTGGTAGAGAGGTTGCAAGTCCATGAGGTCGGGAGTTCGTGCTATGGCCGAAGACGTAAACATTGGTGGCGATTTTTCCTTCGCCGCCAATGCTTGACATCACATGTCTTAAAACCTGGGCGGTTCCGTGTGGCATTTAAGAACCCTCACTGCTATGACGAGCGCTTAACACGGGCCTAAATTAGAGAAAAATTATTAACTGGACGTCAAATAACCAACCAACTTGATGTATATTGATTGTATTTTCTTATTAGGTGTTCTTACACAGTCCTTAAGGACAAAATAAAAAATACGCGCGTTTCCTATTGCATTTACAAAAAAAATCAGGTAGGGTGACCATTTTATCAAAACATTTTACTGGAAATCTCCGTTTTCGGTACGCTTTGAACACGGCTCTTATACATTACAAATACTTCTGAAGCTCCATAGTAGTCAGACTGTAAATCGGGGAAACTCCCATGCGTAAAGCACAAAATTTTGGTTTGAAAATTCCGAATTTTATTTTCTTCATATATATCGTTCATAAAATATTTAGGGTAGGCAACAAAAACTTAGGTAGGCTCAGGAAACTGGAAGCACATATATATTTTTTAATTTGGCCCTAAGGCTCCATTCAGTTTCTTCTGTGACCAAACACCCATGTCATCATTTTCTTTAAGCATTTGGATTTTTTTTTCTTGAAAAGTGGCCTGTTGTTCGCAACATGACATTCCAACACAATACGGTCCTTTATCTAGATCATACATGTTAGTTGAACTTCAAATAAGTTCACACAGACTATTCTGAGGTTGCAACACAAGTGTCAAGCTTTCCAAAACAGTCTCCCCAACTGAGTGTCATTAATCATCTGAACTGTACTGCATCCCTTGAGAACTGACTACATTTCATCTACAATCTAGTCTGCTAATTAAAGAAAGAGTAAAATTGTAGACAAAACATTTATTGTTTCATATACCAAGTCTTATTCATGTATCAGAACATTTAGGCTGAAAGAATTTTTTGAAAAAGCAGAAATGATGAAATAGTCATTCACTTCATTATGATATCCAATACTGAAAACACCGATTCATCAATGAATTATAAAAACCAACACTTTCATGAAAACATACATATTGATCTCAGCACTTCTTGTATAACACAAAAAAAAAAAGTTGGGAAGGAAAAAAATGTTAATTATAAAATATTGCATTAAAATTAGCACACATAAAATGATGCCAACATATTGACTACACTCTGCACTAAAGATGTAACACTATACTAACACTACATACACAGCTTCCTTTGGTAATCAATAACATCAACAAAAATGGTCTACAGTTGGCAAGTTCCATTTCATTAAATTTCACAATTTCAAAATCCTGGAAACCATTTCTATTGACATTGTTCACATTTTTCTACCGTATTATATTTCTATAAGAATACAACATCGTTACCTGAGAGTAAATCTGAAACATTTTTCTCTCCCTTCAAATATATATTGTCCCATTTAATTGATGATTATTGATACAAATTCCTCTGTTACTGAAGACATTATGCAAAGTCCATTTAGAGAGAAAGAGAAAAAAAAAACAACCTGCTATTATGCTAGGAAACAAAAGCTGAACTGTAAAGAATTGAATTTCCAAGCTTCAAACTTAACAGCAGTGAGAAAAACCAAAACACAATCACATCTTGACTAAACACAGACAGATACTGGAAATATAAGGTACAACAAAGTTATACAGTAAATGTCAATATATAGCAGTGTACTGTTAATATTACTGTCCAATATTTTGACATGCAGTCTAATCCAATCTTTCATTTGATTACGCAAAGAAATTTGTCCAAATACAAAATGACTGAAGAGAAATATAGCTAGGTGTACACGAACACATAGTACAACCTGACCAGGTGATTTAGACAAATTCATTTGCCAGATCAACATATACTATCACGTTCACACACTTGAAGAAGTCCAAACACCAAGTTTGTCTCCTGTGATGACCAACTGTCAAACAATAGTTTAGGCTATGAGTGATGAATTCCAAATGATCAATTGTTATCCCCTTCGCCATCATTGTCACATTCTTGATTGGTATCAGAGGTCCACAGCTATGTAGAAAGAAAACAAAAAGAGTTTTAATAAAAAGCACAATGTTTCAGAAATTTTCAAATCAGGTGAAAACAATTCTAAAACTCAAAACCCAATCTAATTAAAACTAAAATCAGATCTTCTCCAATCATTAAGCTGGAGAAGGACCTGACAGCATTCCGTTTGAGGTCATGTTATTTTAACTTTTTACATGATAAAAACAAATGACGGCTTTCTCAAACATGAAAATTTTGCTGTTATATCAAAACATCCTACAGTAAGGGAAATTCCAACATGATGTATTTAACTCGGACTCAGCACTGTCTAAATTTGGTTTGAAAGAGTGTAAAACAAATTACAAGTGGTATTCGATATATCTATTTCTCTCAAACTTATGGCATGGTACTGTAGTAATAAAATATACAGCCTTACACGGATAAAAACCACTGATTTGGAAGTCTTAACTGAACACGTGACTTGTCACTTGACTTGCTATCTTGATGTAGGTTATGGGTTTACAGACCTTTTTATTTTTATTTTTTTTTAACTTGATAACCCCACCTGAAAATTTGACAATTATAGCTTGACAACGTATACACTAACGTGTAAAAATTGTTTTTATTGAACAGCAGTTTTTAGGTAATGACATCTTAAACACACCATTGTTTTAACAGTAGTGAAACTGTTTTCTGTTGAATTATATAGAAAATGATAGTGATTGATCTAATTGTATAATTCAACTTAAAACAAATAGAATTTGGTGGTTAGAGCGTTCCCTTCATAACCGGGAGGTTGTAAGTTCGAGCCCCGCTCGTGCCATGGCTGCGTCAAACCTAAGACGCAAATATAGGTAGTGATTGCTCCTTCGCCAAACGCTTGGCATTCAGAAGTGAAAATTATGGGTCTTTCGAATATGACCTTAAAAACGGAGGTCCCATGTTACGGTGGACGCTGGCACGTTAAGGAACCCTCACTGCTACGGCCCTGAGCACTAAGTATAGGTCTAAATTTGTGGTACTTCACCTAGAGCTGGTGACGTCTCAATACGAGTGAAAAATTCTCGACGGGACATAAAATAAATGATCAATAAAACAAACAATCAATAATTTCTAACAATTCAAAAGTTCAATGTAATATGTAGAAATGTTATTGGAATTCTGAACAAGATTCAATTTCCAATGAATGGTACCAAGCTTGGGTTTCTTTACAGAATAACCTGTTATTTTCTTCACGATGCACATGTTACTTTTGTTTTGCTTAATAGAAAATTGGGATCGGGATTACCGAAAACAAAACCAGAAATAGTCGTTTTTTTGGAATAGCAACCAAACTGTGACATTGTACAATTTCACCACTTTAGTATTTACCTGTTTTAATTTCTAATGATCTGAAATAAGGATTCTTGTTGAAACTATGAGGCTATAGATATAAATGAAAACCAAATTTGAGCAGGTTATTTTGTAAGTGTGCGACACAAATTTTGCGGGTAAATCTGTTTCATAGTAAATCCATCTGCGAATAATGAACTTCTCATACCAACAATCATTACATAGCTATTGGACAAAAATATAATAATAAGTAATGACATCGACAATGGTATTCTGCATTTTCCTTTTGAAATATCAATTAAATTCAATGTTTCAGTGGCTTGAATCTTAAGACACTTTCAAAACCAATATTCACTATTTTGATTTCGCCCATTGAGATTGACTGAAAGGCAGTGTAGCATCAAAATCCTGCATGAGCGCTAGAAGGTCTCAAGCAAGCTTGACGCTTTAAAAATAGACCAAAAACACACACTTTGATGTAGAAACGACAGAAAACAAATGGTGAAAATAGCACTAATGAAAACCGTCGTCAGATATCGATCGAAGCTGATAAAAGCAATGATAACGTTGAGACAGCAGTGGGGGGACTTACGGAAGAGTGATGGAAGGAAGAAAAAAAAATGTTTAGATTCTGAAGACAAGATAATGTTGACCCTTCAAAATATATTGATGGCCCATTAAATATTGACAATTTGAACCATGGGACCATAGTCCCATAGACCATTTTGGCCTTCCCAATCACTGTTACATCCCATCTTAGATGGACGTATAAAAATATTCTAAGCTCAAAAGAATTTACCGTTAAATTATCCCGTAATAACTGCATTATCAAGGTACTGTCTTTGTAAGATTCTTCATTGAGTGTGTCCAACTCTGCAATTGCATCATCGAATGCCTAAAAGAAAAATTATAAATACTTTCTCAGTTCCGATTGCACTAGTAGAAGAATCAAAACGTCAACCCTTTCTATTTCTGTTTTTCCTCTGTCTAGCTGACAGAATCTACAAAGTGAGAATGTCCTCACAATGTCAAGAAGAGAATATACACATTATTCTAAAGGTCAACAAGAGGCCCACGGACCACACTGCTCACCTGAGTGACCTTAGCCCATATCAAAGATGTTCACCTACCCCTACTGTGGCCTTATCCTATCCGCAGGGGCTATGATATAACAAACTTGAACCTGCCCTATGTCAGAAAGCTGTCACATAAATTTGAACTTTCTGGCTTAGAGGTTCTTGAGAAGATTTTTAGAGACCCCCCTCCCTCCCATATTTTCGCATATAAAACTTCAATCCCCTGGGGGCCATGATCTAACAAAAAACAAAAAAAACCCCAACACTTGAATCTGCACTGTGTCAGGCAGCTTCATTGTAATTTGGAACTTTTCTGGTCCAGTGTTTCTTGAGAAGATTTTTAAATGACCCCACCCTATTTTGCATTTTTGCGATTATCTCCCCTTTGAAGGGGACATGGTCCTTCATTCTAACAAATTTGAATCCCCTTCACCCAAGGATAATTTGTACCAAATTTGATTGACATTTGCCTGTTGGTTGTGGAGATTTTCAAAATTTCTTCTCCCAAGGATGCTTTTTGCCAAGTTCGATTGAAATTGGCTCAGTGGTTCTGGAGAAGATCAATGTGAAAAGTTTACGCTAACAACACAGATGACGGGCAACAGATTGATCAAAAAAAGCTAACTTTAGCCTTTGGCTCAGGTGAGCTAAAACCTCTTCCTTCAAATAGGAAGCATACAACCAACAGCTGGAAGAAACACCAAACAGGGGAAACAATAAATGTCATAAAATTAACTAGTACTAATTGTAACAGGAACCATTACAAATGTTCCCTAAACACTACCCCATTTAACAAGTGGTGTCAATTGTTTAAGGATAAGTGATTTCAACCTTAACAATCTCTGAAGCATCTCAATATATAACTATTGTATAATGTTCAATCCATTTCATGCTATAGACAATATCCAATCAAAATTCAGTGCATGCAATGTACCGGTGATCAGTTTAACCAGATAAATACATTATAAAGCTAGATATATAACTACAAAAGAAATTTTAAAATCTTGTTATGAAAAATGAAGTTACAGTGAGTCGAAAATATGAAGACTAAAAACAATGCATGTGTATACATGCACATGAATATGCATTTCAGCACAACCAATTATCTTACATTATAGTTTTTTTTTTAGTTTGCACCTATCACCTCAACTTCATTCAAATTATCTCATTCATGAGCAAGATTTATGAATTTGAATATTAGCCAATAAAATTTAAGCGCATGAAGTGATTTCAACACTACTAATTACTAGAATTATGATGCACTGAAATTTTTGGTAGAGTGCACAGCCCTATTACACATATTTTTTACATCACTTGAGCTAATATTTCTGAAATTTTCTGCCAGTGAATGTAAAATCATTTCCTTCAGGTCTTTCTTACCGTTTTTGCCAGTTTACAGGCATCTTTTGGCTTATTCATAATTTCGTAGTGGAAAACAGAATAATTCAATGCTAATCCTAGACGAATAGGGTGAGTGGGTGCCATGGACTCCAAGGCATTTTTGTAAGCCTCTTCGTAGGCCATTTCTGACTTCACCACCACTTCTGAAATAATTACATAGATGACATGGTATAAATCATAATCCTAATGTACATATATATCAGTAATTAGTACCTACTACACTGAAATTCTGGGGAATTATTTTTTTAATATGCCAGAGAGCTAAAGATCCATTCCTTATATAAAGCTTCGACTTACAGCCTTTTTTTTTTTGTAACCTTTGTGCACAATTGGGGTTTTATTCTGTTGTATTCTTGCTCAGCAGCCTTAACATTCTCTCACTCACAATTTATCCCTAACATATTCATCTACCACACTTGTGTCAAGTTCTATGCAAGTCTTCAAATATTCATTAGAGTCCCATATTTAGTTGCTGGAATTTGAATCTAATTGATTTTTGTATTTATTATGTTGCCCCAATGAAAGTCAAGCTACATATTATTCTTAAAATGATTTTGTCCACCTATTTTCTTGGAGATGGCTGGACTGTTCCTGATAAACATCACAGAAACCCATGATCATTATCTAAATAGGTGAATATAATGTTTAAAAGTTTTTGGACCTTTTGGGATGAAACTTGACAGAAACGATAACCGCCATGGGCTGATGTGTATACAATATTTAAAAATTCCAAAATGTCTGCCCCGTTATTATCACAAAAGTACGCTCGCAAACATGTTCACGTGATCACACTCAATTACCTGCTTTCCCTGTTCCTGAAACTTTCATCATATTATATTTCTTCATACTGATTCATACAAGACATTTATATTTTCAAAATTCGTCTTTACATTTTCATGAATCTAATTTTCCCCTGCCAAGTACTAAATATAATATTATTTGAATGTCTTCACTTTGCACATCATAACTAGATAGATCGATCACGTCAGAAATATTTGTCAGAAAAATTTGTCAGAAAAACTATACCAACACTCAAGAACACCAATTATTAGGATGATATTATAGTTTGCTGTAGATAGAAATTTTGCTGAATACTACATATTACATATTGTAGCTAAAGCAAGCACAGCTGTTTACAGAGAATTTAATAACTGTCATTAAACCAACATTTTACTCAGAACAAGGCTTATGGTTTTCATTTAGATTATCAACTTTGTAAGAACACTGAACAAACTATTTCATCAAAACTGCATTAACTATTTCATCAAAACTGCATGAAACTATTTCATCAAAACTGCATGAAACTATCACACTTTTTAAGTACTTAAGCCTTAACACCATACACACACAATATTTTCAATTTAAATTTGCCTGGTTAGTTGTCACTGTGCACCATATGGTATGTCCAACAGATGTTTATTTATGACGAGTGTGCATGAGTGTAAATCAAAAAGAAGATCTGGGATCTCAAAAACATTCACATATGTGCCCTGAGCTAAACTGCAACCACCCATCTTTGGATGCAGATTCAAAGTTTATATTCAGCAACCATGGCACTGGCTTATTATGAAAGAATTAATATTGAATAGATTAAAAAACGACAGTTTCTTTTAATTTAGTATTTAAGATCAATAGTAAAAAATAATATTTTTTTGATAGTACTGCTCTAACTGTATATGATACGTTGGCTACGTGGAAGATTGGTATACAAATGTATTAGAAAAAGAAATGCCAATTGATTATTATTATTATTTTTTTTTTTACAAATTGTATTAAATTATGTTCGTTACCCAATCGGTCAATCAAGTAATCTTTTTTATAAGTGTTAAATTCATCATGGACTGTTGTTTGATTATCCCTGCCTTTCATTTATATAGTGAAAGTGTATGCTACTAATGAACGGTCGTGTTTGGTCAAAAGTTTGCGTACGTAATGTTATCGGTTATTTTCATGTTGAGGTAAGTACTCAAAATAAACAAATAATTTTGTGTACCTCTTTTTTTGCGTAATACATCATCATAATTTGAATCCAGTACAAACAATATGAGGGAAGATATGATGACAAGTTGCCAATCGCAGGGGTAGACAAATAAATAGCAATGCCTGATGCCCGGGGCAACCATATTTTAGTGTCAGGCAGGTAAAATTACAAGGAGAACCTGTCCACGAGCAAGTAAATTTTAAACATAAAATTAAAATATATGATATTAATACCAAATGTAAATGCATTAACATTGATCATTGATAGACTGAAAGTATGTCAGCATTCTTCAGATGATTTAAAATGCCCAAACCCCTCTAAAAAGCCTCGGTTTTGCAGTCTCATCTAAATGACCACCTTATTTAATTGCCTCTTACAACAAGCAAGGGGGCACTGAGGACCTATTCCAATCAGAGGTTGCAGTAACCTTAATGTAGGGTATGAACCACCTAGATCCATCTAGAAAGCAAGTAACTGACCACGTTTGATGATTCTAGACCAATTAATTGTTTGGTGATGAGCTGGACTGGACATCTTAATCAACAGTCAAACTGACCTAACTTTATAGTGCAACATACCTTCTACTCAAGATGCATTAGCCGAAAAGAGTTTGATGATTCTAGCCTCATAGCATTAAGTTATGAGCTGTACACCAAAAAGCTAATGAACAGACATGACCACATGTCCCATCTTAGACTGGCATATAATAAACTAATACATAAATGTAACCAAACCGGTCGCGGTAGCTCAGTGGTTAGAGTGTTCGCTTCGTAACCGGAAGGTCGTGGGTTCGAGCCCTGCTCGTGCCATGGCCGTGTCAAACCTAAGACGAAAAATAGGTAGTGATTGCTCCTTCGCCAAACGCTCGGCAATTAGAAGTGAGAATCACGGGTCTTTCGGATATGACCTTAAAAACGGAGGTCCCGTGTCACGGTAGGCGTTGGCACGTTAAAGAACCCTCACTGCTACGGTCCTGAGCGCTAAGCATAGGTCTAAATTTGTGGTACTTTACCTACAGCTGGTGACGTCTCAATATGAGTGAAAAATTCTCGACGGGACGTAAAACAAACAAACAAACAAACATGTACCCAACAATGATGCAGTGATGTAAGAAATTTTTGATTTATGAAAACTCTTTCCAACAGCAAGTGCAGTGAAGCCAGTACGTTGGAAATCTTTATGGATCCCACCTACTGATAGTCTACATTATCTTTTAAACATCATAATGACCACGACAAACTTTACCATCATTTCATTTACTTAAATTAATTTTCTTTTAGTACAAGTTGCTGCTAAAAGCCTTTCTCCTCAATTTTAGATACTATATTAAAACAGAAACACACTAGAGTAAATGATTGAAAGTTGTGCAGTAGTGCTGTTACTAGAGGTGAAACAACTCACAGCAGTTGACTTTAACTTCAGTTTCACTGAACAGTAACAATAAATTTGATAATACAAACATGTTAGTTGGAATTGTCCTGATTTACGATTTAAAAGTCTACGTCCTAACCAACATGCTTTCTGTTCTTTATTTTTAACTAATAAGCTTTCCCAAAATATCTTCCAAGAATTGTTTCACCCACATTTCATTAATAATGAAATAATAAATGACGCAATTTTGAAAACCCAATTTTCCAATTCAAGGCCTAAAACAAAATTTGCCACGTTTCCGCTAACCAAGTCTCAAAAATTCATACCCCTACACTTATTTTCAAAGAGTTGAAATATGCTGGATTCCTTCCGATGGAGAGTAGTTTTCATTTATGTTCAGTAAAAATAAAAATATGATGATTTTTAAATCATCCAATCAGAATTTAGCACATATGCATGCATGTAAATTTGACCACAGGAGCAAGGAATTACTTCAATAAAAAAAAAAAAAATTTCAACAAAGAAGCTAATTCGGGGAATTTATATGCTCTGCATAAGGACAGTAAAAGTGGATGGAATACCTTCAAAAAAAAAAATTGCAGATGAACAGAAAGCAATTACACATGACTAACTACAACACTTTATGCTGGTATAGTTTCATGAAGCACCATTGCACTTCATGACAGGGGTTTTCCTATCATTTTCACACTGGGTCCAGAAAATTGGGAAATTGACATGTACAATGGTCAAATCAGGAAAATTTGAAAGCATTTACTTTGCACTTAATAATCAATAAGTGAAGAAAAAAAAAAATGCTTTGATGCATTTTAATGATCACTGAAGCAAAACATGGTATACAGACATGTGGTTTCTTTTATGGAAATAATACACAAAAGGCCCATGGGTCACAAAGCTCATCTAAGTCACCTTGGCCCATATTAAAAATTTTCACTATATATTTGCATGTAAAAACTATTGTGGCCCCACCCTACCCCTAGGGGCCACATTAACAAACTTGAATCTATACCATGTCAGACAGCTGTTACATAAATTTGAACTTTTCTGGCTTAGTGGTTCTTGAGAATATTTTCCCCATTATTTCCACCCTTTGATCCCCTATTGTGGCCTCATCCTACCCCCGTGGGCAGACCACATAAGCAACAACAAAAGTAATTTATTTTGGAAGATATACTTGGAAATATAAAATCATAATAAATCACTAGTATTCGCTACTCAGAAATCAGAATATATTAGACCATATTGGGTTTTAGATAGTTTTGTTTCATATCAAGTTTCCAGTATCAATTAAAACATAAAACAATTGTTTGTATCGGACAAAGGTTGTGTTTTCTTTGGTGAATATGAAATAAAACAACTTGTTTGTATTAAACATTATTTCTGATAGACAATAATAATGACAATCGTGTAAATATAGTGGCTCGTTAAAGGATCTTGTATGAAGCATCATTTCACTATTGAAAGAGTGACACAAACTCAATTACTTTACATGAATTGTTTTGTGCTTTTTTCCAGAATGATAAAAAAAAAAAGGCAAAGAATACTCATGTAAATGTATTAATTTTTTAAATAAAAAAATGAATATATGATGAAACAGCAATCCATTTAACTGATTTCAACCATATTTAGCAAATTTTTCTTTATGTAAACTTTCAAATTTGGTAAATTTCTGATTGGGATTGGGGTCAAATTTCAACTCCAAATTGACCCTAAAAATTAATTGCTGACTACCCACCCTAACCACAACTTGGATGTTAGCGGAAACAAACACTTGCCCTTTGGGAAAATTGGAAGACAATCCATCATTGAATGCTATTCTTTAGAAACTCTCATCCTGCAAGTCAGACTTAAATCTACATTAAGTGCAACTCCCTAAATTACATTTTCTATAAAGGTGTATTGTTTCAACCCTGAGTAACAATATTAAAAAGTCTTCCCCACAGAGAAAAGTTAGTGGTGTCTGATCACACAAGGTGCCCCTCCCTTACCATTGTACCGATCCCCATCAGATACCTCCGCCAGGTAGCGGAAATAGTCGCCTTTCATTTTCAGGTAAAACACCTTACTTTCCTCGTCTCCTTCCTTCTTGTTATCATCATTTTTTATAATAGAATCTAACAATTGCTAAAAGAAAACAGAACAATACTGTGAGTCACCTAGTTACTACATTTTTCTGCCACAGATGTATGATTTGTCATTTGCTTGGCCATACAATGTAAAAATTGACAAAAACCCTAACCTTGTTTAATAATTGCTTTATTGGTGCATGAAATACATGCAGTTTGTTTACAATTTTTTTTTGAAATTTTGAAATGCAATTCAAAGTTATTATCTACGGTGCACAGCAAAAGACATATCTTGAACATCCATGGAAATGACCCATTTCTTACCAGACTTCTCTTCCTCAGCGGTAACTTCTGCCAAATAGCGAAAGTAGTCGCCTTTCATTTTTAAATAGAAAACTAAACTATCTTTCATGTCAGTTTTTTCATCTGCGGCAGCATCTTTATAGTTCTTCATTGCTTCCTCATCTATTAAATAATTCTCAAGTAACGCCTGCAAAAATTGTTCAGATGAAAATCGTCAAAACAACACAAAATGCACCATAACCAGTTCATTAGTCATCCATATCAGATAACTGGATAAAATGTAACTGCTTGTAATTAAACATTTTATCTATTTAGCACTTAAATCAATTTTACAAAAACATATATCAAGTGCACATAATCCATCATGATTTTAACATCAAACTTATTGTTAAAAGACCTATCAAACAACACAAACAAAAGATCTGAAGTTTTTTAATCTGGTTTTACAGCAATTATGAGCTTCCATTCTAAGGAAGAAGATTTTCTTTTTATCGGGGGGGGGGGGGGGACTGTAGTTATTGCCCTGGCTGAATGTCACATACAGCATGATCCATTTCTAACACTTCTTTTTTCACTAACAATTTTTGAAACAATCACAGCATTTTATTGAACTAACTTCAATTTCAAGAGCATTATGGTGATGGCACTGTAAGAACTGCACGAATACGGTAGGAGGGTGTGTAACCTCACTCATGACTCATCTTTAAGGCATCAGTCTGGCAACGAACTCGTGCATACAAAAGTGCTCAACTGAGATCTGATACCCATCAAATATAGTTCTGAGAATAATCAACTGTTTGTAAATAGAAAGAATATTAAAATCATGAATGAAATTAATGCACTCGATCATAATACTGTTCTACAAAGTACTGTTTGCAACTTACCAGTACATCATTGCAAATGTTCTTTAGTTCGTCTGTAATTTTAGTTCTGTAGGTGGAGGCTATAACTTGCTTCTTTTCACTTGCGTCTGTTTTCGATTCTATACTGGATATAACTCTCCAAGATGATCGACGAGCACCGACTACATTTTTGTACGCAACCGACAGGAGGTTTCGTTCCTCGTTCGAGAGTGGTTTGTAGTTTTCCACCAATTTTTTCATTGCTTCAGCCATATCATCATACCTTTCTGCTTGTTCGGCTAACTTTGCTTTGCTAGAAAGCTCCTCTCTTGAGAGGCTCATGTTTGCTGTGATATCAAGGGTCGACGTAAATTCGAAAGTTGATTGCAATGTAGACTTACTACAGACACCAGTAATGGCGGAAGACGAGTTAAATTACACCTTATGACGTCATTTATTCATTCGCTAATTAATTAAAGTATTTTTCAGCTTAGATTGAAAATATAAACCAACTAATAGCAAATAACAGATAATGTTATACAAACTACAATCATGTAAATCACAATTAAGCATGCGTATATGAATGATCTATTACATGTTTAGTGCACTATTTTTCTTGCGAAGGAGTTATCTTTCCTTAGATTCCGAACGTCAAGTTTGACCTGTTGGGGATTCTTTCGAAACCAAAGGGTAGCCATGACGTATATGTTTCTATGGTGATGATTCTTCATCATCGAAACTATTTTATTTTAATTATCAAAAAATCCTATATAAAAAAGTACTCCTCATAAGTTGATAAAGTAAAGACTAATCTCAATCTATGAAAAGTACGTATGTCTAAGAATACGGTTCCGGGTCATTTTAGCTCCGTTGTATTTTTGGTTTACATAGTAAAAACTTCTCTTTCCAAGAGTTTACAGTGGCGTAGCTGCCATTGATGCCAAAACACTTGGGCATACGCATCAATTAGACAACTAAAAATGATTGCTAAGTTTTCATTTTATTATGCATGATTTTATAGCTAGAACAACCCATAAATGTAACCTTAAAAAGCCCCAAAACTCATGAGCTTCCGGAGTTTCGCCCCCACCAGGGCCTTGCCCTGGACCCACTGGGGCCCTTAAGACGGCCCCAGCCTATTCTCGATTTTGTCACTGTGCGTTCACTTCAAGGCTAACTACGCCACTGGTGTATTTTATAAAATTACACATTCGTTTGAGTCCATCAAGTAGAAGCAGGAAAGTGGGGTGGTCGTTTCACTTAGTTTCATTAACATGGTAAAGATTCTTGATTTTCTTTCTTTCTTTTTTTAAATGCTTAATATTTTCACTCTAAGTGATATATTTAATTTTTTTTTACTATAATTATTATTCATTTGTAAGATAAAGACACCCTGAATAACTTAATGTTAATTGTTTTGAGTACTCAACATTGTAACATAACATTTATACTGATATATCAGGCACGAAGTCGACTATGGTTGGCCTTCCTACCCACAATTATTTATTTGTGCTACCAGTAAAATTAATTTTACTACCAGTGAAAATAATTTTAATACCAGTGAAAATAAAACACTGGCCAAAGTTACCCACAATTATTTATTTATACTGGTAGTAAAAATCATTTTACCGATAGTATAATTAATTTTCCTGGTTGTAGAATTATTTATACTACTAGTAAAAACAAATAATATTTCTACTACAAGAATTCATGAGTGGCCATCCTATCCACAATTATTTATTTATACTACCAGTAAAAACAATTAACTGTGGGTAGCTTTAGGCAGTGTTCTACTTTTACTAGTAATAAAATTAATTTTACTGGTAGCATAAATAAATTTTGTGGGTAGGATGGCCAACCATAGTCCATAGCCCGAAGGATCCCAAATCTGAGTCAGGGATACTGTATGTAGAAAATGCATGTATTTGCCTATTTTTGTGCACTTTCCACGTGTTTCTTGTCACAAAGCTTTCTGGGTCCCCCCCCCCCCCCCCCCCCCCATTTTATTTACGTGTGTGTCACGGCTGTAAATTTCTACATGCATGCTCACCTAACCTAGACACTATTTTAATACCTACCAGAGGTGTAATCTAAACACCTTTTGTCCGAAATGTATGTGTTCTAAAACAACCAGAAACCGTCAAATCGGACTTCCGATTCAACAATCCTACTGGTTTCCGGTTAAAGAAAAACAGAAGCACGTGTTGTGTGACAACCCTTGAGCATTCAAATTTAACAAAAATGCCGAAATCTAAGAGGGACAAAAGGGGTATGTTCTTGTTTCTGATATGATGACGACAATACCGTTTTAGCGAGCGCAGCTACATATATATTATGTTTGTGTTTGTTGGTGTGTATATATTGAATTTCATTCACATTAAAACATCTTATATGCTTTTGGACAGTGCGTATTGTTACCCACTTTGCATTGGACAGAAGTGGATTAATTACCATTACTAATTATATATTACCCTTTAGCACTGTCTCTTGCAGTCTGGTGTAATTTACTCGCACAGTTCCATATTTCTACAAACTTCTTATTTTCCTCATACATTTATGTCTTTATTCTACATATATTAGTTTTATCTTTATAAACATTCAGCTGAATAGGTGATGATTTTAATAAAATATTATCCATATTTTTCAAAGTGTGTTGTTTTGAGTTTTGTTGAAGTTAAAGTTATGGAGAATGAAAACATGCTTGATGTTGTGTTAATATATGATACATGCACAATGACTAGATTGATATTATCTTTGAGGAGACAAATATTTACTTTCATGGCAAAATGTTGCGAATTTAGACCTTTGAAAAAAAAGGTCGTCATTCACGAAATCCCCCATGAAGATTTTTAAAAGTTTGCATGTATGTATATAAGTAGATGTGATTTATTCCAAATCGGCATTGTACATACATACATATATATATACAAACATGCAATACATCACCAGTATATGTAGTCTGATATGACAATGTGAAGGTTTGGATACTTATTATGCTTCATTTATGTAATTATAATATAACTAAAGTAGTACCGCTGTGTACCTAGTGCAGGGAGAAAAAAGATAACTAATTATCAGGTTGGGCACAGCTCCTCCTATTTGGTACTCAAGGTCCCATATTGTAGTCAAGCACTGACCAATGGGGGTCCTTTTATTCCATATCAAAATGAGGTCCTTATAGCATAACGAATGATCATAAAACCAAAAATTTTGACTTGGACATCGAGTTTGCTCTTAATGTGTTGAATACAGAGCACACCTTAGACCTTCTTCATTTTTGATCAATAGAAATTGCTGTTACATTTCATAATGTCATCAAAATGTTTCCAGAATTCATTGATGGAATTACTAATTTGTTAAATTGAATTATTTTATTATGAATAAAAGGCATAGATGTAAAATAAAATGCTCAAGATATTTTGTCTTATGAATCCAAGCTTTTGAATATAAAGGGTACAAAGAAAAGATTTCTTTAAACAACAAGTTACGGGAGGAGGGGCTGCTTTCAGTTAAAGCTAAATTATGTTCAATATAATGAGGTAAAATAAAATATATGAATTTCTTCACTTAACTATTCTCAGCAACTTTGAATGCTTAAATTGTATGTCTTTGGGGGTGGGGTGGGAAGAATGCCTATAGAGACTTCTTTCTAGAGTATTTGTAAGGATATATTTATACAAACAACAATGCTTGTAAGTGGCATTCATGTACTATTTATTTCTAGATGGATGATTATTGAAAAATTACAAGTCTGCATCTCTGTACAAAGTTTTGATATTTTGCTGGAAATCAATATAGATCAAGAGATTTTACTATCTACAATTGTTCTTCATTTGTCCGGATGATCAAAATGAAAGTATCTACTTAACAATAATCACCCATGTTTGTAAGTCCTCCTTAAGATGTGTGGGGGTATATGCACATATACAATGTCATTAAAACTACATAATTCTATGAAAAAGACCATTTTCAAACACCTTTGCACAAAAATCACTATGGTGGCATTTAAAAATAAACATATTTTATGATGAAATTGTCATATACTTATATATGTGTGTGTGTATATATATATATATATAATATCACTGCTATAAGTTTTTTTTAAATCAATGATTCTCACTTGCTGACTACAATCTTTACTTGCACTTGTGTCACGTCTGACTCCTCCATTTCACTTACATGTACAATGTCAATATAGTCATTAGTAACCCATTCAGCATCAGTCGGTCCGTTTCAATATCGGACAATAATAGTGCATAATTATGATCCTGAATTTCCAAACCACAAATGTAACGGTCGCTTTGATTTTTACAAACATCCCGTCACTTAGTCTTTACACTCCATACTGATGTCCTCTGTATGGCCTAGTACTTGAGGCCTTCTGCTTACACTTGGAAGGACTCGGGTACTAGCCTATTGTCTGTATTATTTATTACTATAGACACTTGGTTCGAGCACTTTAAAACTATGATGGGAAAATGTTTAATCTAGCAAGGTGCTTCCGAAATGATGGATTTTCAGATATTTTTGTCCACTACCTTAACATAAACTTAGATCTGATTTTCTTGCAAATCTTGTAAACAGTAAATCTAGTAAACAGTAAATCTAGTAAACAGTTAAATCTAGTTGACAGTCACTTATCATATTATGTATAGAAATAAATCTATCTACTCTGAATTCAAACTACTGTTGTATTTGGTGTAGGAATTCCATGATAATTGTTTGGATCACTTATGGAGTACTGGGACAACCCTATTGATCCACTGACTGGGATATTTTCCAGTGATTACGCAACAATCAAATAATAATGACTATGAATTCTGTCAATACCTGGTGATTTGTTACATTTGAGACCACTGATTGCCTTTGATATTTCTGATTCGGAGATTTCAAAATCTTATTTGTTAAAACATGTCAAAGTCTCTAATTTAGAAACCTAATCTTCTAAGAAAGCAGCTCTTTGCTTAAATGAATCTTTTACTGTATTCAAACTTTATAAAATGTGTCAACCAGCATGAAGGGGATAATGCATTTTCATTATTGTTTTTTATTAGAAATCTCTCTCGTAAGATTCCATTATTCTTGGGATTGTTTCGGTGTAATTCATCTAATTTCTCCAGCACACTGATTTTAAATTGTTTGTATTTGAGTAAACTCGGGTAACCTATTGAAATTGTTCATTGTCTGGCATGCTTTAACAATTGAACATTTTTAACTTTTTCTTCATAACTACCATTCTAATTCTTTTCAAATTTGGCATGAAGCATCTTTCTGATAAGACAGACACAAATTGTAAATTTTAGGACCCCTGCCTCCTCTGGGGCCTTAGACGCAGGGCCAAAACTACCAAAAAGTGATCAATATTCGAAAATCTTCTTTTCTAGAACTGCACATTTTTAAGAAAAACTTCTTTTATGCATAGTAATGTAGAGCAGGAAGACCTCTACCAAAATTATAAATTTCATGATCCCCAGGGTAGAGATTCTGACCCCAGGACAGGGCCAAACTTAGTAAATGATATTTGGGTTAAACATTTTTAAAAAACACAACTTCTTAAATGATATTGATACCATATTGAAACTAAATGGATATAAGATAGAGCTGAAGGCTATAAGATAGAGCTGAAGGCTCAAGTGAGCTTTTCTGATCAAAACTTTCCATTGTCTGTCATCAGTGTTGTTGTCGGTGGCAGCTGCATAAACTTTTCACATTTTCATCTCCTTCTCCAGAACCATTGGGCCAATTTCAATCGAACTTGGCAAAAACCATCCTTGGGTGAAGGGGATTCAAGTTTGTTCAAATGAAGGATCATGCCCCTTCAAAGGGGAGATAATCACAAAAATGCTAAAATATGATGGGGTCATTTAAACATTTTCTCAACCATTTGGTCATTAGAGTTCAAATTTACATGGAAGTTTTCTGACATAGTGCAGATTTAATTTTGTTAAAATCATGTCCCCTGGGGGGTAGGGTGGGGCCATAATAGGGGATCAAAATTTTATATACAAAAATGTAGGGAAAAATCTTTTAAGTATCTTCTTCTCTAGTACATGACCAATTTCAATCGAACTTGGTACAAATCATCTTTGAATGAAGGGGATTCATGTCTGTTCAAAAGAAGGGCCATGGTTCCTTCAAAGGGGAGATAATCACAGAAATAGGATGGGGTAATTTAAAAATCTTGTTTTCAAAAACCACTGGGCCAGAAAAGTTCCAATTTACATGCACATTGCAGCTTCCTGACATAGTGCAGGTTTGAGGGGCTTATTAAATCATGGCCCCCAGGGGTAGAGTGGGGCCACTATAGGGGATCAAAATTTTATGTACAGAAATATAAGAAAATAAACTTTTACAATCTTCTTCTCAAGAAACATTTAACCATAAAAGTTCAGATTTACTTGGAAGCTTTTTGACATAGTGCAGATTTAAGTTTGTTAAAATCATGGCCCCTGGGGGGGTAGGGTGGAGTCACAATTGGGCGTCAGAGTTTTACATGTGAATATATAGTGTAAATCTTTAATATGGGCCAAGGTGACTCAGGTGAGCAATGTGGCCCATGAGCCTCATGTTAATTTTGATACAGCATGTACATTTTAAAATTGCCTCAAATTGCTTTCTTTTAGACACAGAAGTGTCCAAGTATTGATATTTATTTAAAGTTGACAATATATATTTTAAGCAGTTAGTGATTTAGAATTAATTATAGTGAATAACCATGGATTTCTTCTTCTTTTCCATGAAATACAATAAAGCCGTTGTCATGATTACACCCATGGTACTTTGCAAATTTATATTAGGAATCATGAGCTCGTAATTTAATTCCAAGCATTTTGCCAGTATATCGGTACTGAAAAAAATGAATCCCAATACAATATTTTTTGTCAACAAACCGCAATACACAGAAATGTCAATATTATTGTGTAGTCATAGGAAAACACGATCATTCTGCAGTGATGGCAACAATTTTCCAGAGCACTAATCAGTAGTAGTTGTAATTTTTCAGAGCACTAATGAGTGATACTCGTAATTTTTCAGCTGTTGAAGAGCGAGTCATGTGACTCGTGTGTGTAATCATTGTCACTATAGGAGTTTTACTAGCTATTTACACAAATCGTCTTGTGCTAAATGCCCAGCAACATTGAATTATTAAAAAAAGATTGTGTTGGCTTTCATATGAAACTGTGAAAGGGTCCATTGATGGAGTGCTAAGGCATGTGATAGTGCAGTCTGAGATTGCTTGTTTAGATGTTTTGGTACATTTGCATGCAGATATTCAAATTGTATTTTACATCTTGCAATATGACTTTAGGCATTTGATCTGCCTTTTCGTTTAACCTGGGAAATATAAAGCAGTTAATGTAAACAGTGCATTCATCAACAATAAATATGTACGGAAGTACGAGAAAGCTTAGTCTACACTTATCAAAAATGTTTGTGGCACTTTCTAAGCAATTTATTGAAGTAGCACAGTCTTACGTTTTTATTTATAGAAAATCATTAAGTCTTTTTTTATGTATGTAGTCATATAAATGCTTTCCATATAATTAATGGCCAAAACTGTTACTATGATAATTATACAATTCATTTTGAACAATTGTGTTTGAAATTACAGCATGGCATCAGTGTCTTGTATTATTTGGCTGTCAACTTTCTAACTCGTATAACAAACGATTACTCAGAATTATGTGACTTTGTAGGAATTAAAACAGAGACAGCTGATGACATTGCTAGTTGAACAAAATTGTGGCAACCATATGGCTTACAGAATTTACAGTAAATGTATCTATTCTGTTGGGCTCCATGGAGATCTTGGCTAGAATAGGTCCTCAGTACCCCCGTACGAGCCGACTAAATTGGGGGATCCTTCGGATGAGACCATAAAAACCGAGGCCCCGTGTCACAGCAGATCCCTCCCTGCTCAAAGGCCATAAGCGCCAAGCATAGATCTAAATTTTGCAGCCCTTTACCAGCAATGGTGACATCTCCATATGAGTGAAAAATTCTCAAGCAGGACGTAAAGCAACATATAATCAATCTATTCTTTAGCTGATTTTGTTGGGTTTTTTTTTCTTCTTTCACATACATGTTACCTTCAGAGCCTTGCTTCATGGACAGATTTTTAGCTCGTCCGAGGTTTGATCGTTTCAATCAGCATTTTGTACATAGTCATTCAAAATATATGTATTTTATGAAGAAAAAGAACAGACATTTTCAACAGTGTTATGTGAAATGATATAGTTCATGTTATCACCATTCTACTTGATAATTTAATAAATGAATATTAGAATTTACTCTTTACTATTTCATTCTTGACACTTAAGGATTTTGAAAATGACTGTATTTTCACTTTTCAGTCTCTTTAACACAGACGAAGAAAAAAGGGTTGGAGTTTAAACAAAAAGTAATCGAAGATGTGAGTGATTTTATGTTCTAGCTGTAAAAGTTTTGTGGTTTGAAAGAAAAAGGAAGCCTATTATTGGATCTTCACTTCAGTGGATATTGTTTTGTATGGTAGTTTAATTAATTTGCCTTGCATATACTAGTTTATTTTCCTCCATTTATAGATGATTGTGTACTGTAGTGTATTTTCCTCTGTTTGTAGATGATTTTGTAGTGTACTTTTCTCTGTCTGTAGATGATTCTGTAGTGTACTTTCCTCTGTCTGTAGATGATTCTGTAGTGTACTTTCCTCTGTTTGTAGATGATTGTGTACTGTAGTGTACTTTTCTCTGTTTGTAGATGATTCTGTAGTGTACTTTTCTCTGTCTGTAGATGATTCTGTAGTGTACTTTCCTCTGTTTGTAGATGATTGTGAACTGTAGTGTACTTTCCTCTGTTTGTAGATGATTCTGTAGTGTACTTTTCTCTGTCTGTAGATGATTCTGTAGTGTACTTTTCTCTGTTTGTAGATGATTCTGTAGTGTACTTTTCTCTGTTTGTAGATGATTCTGTAGTGTACTTTCCTCTGTTTGTAGATGATTCTGTAGTGTACTTTCCTCTGTTTGTAGATGATTCTGTACTGTAGTGTACTTTCCTCTGTTTGTAGATGATTGTGTACTGTACTTTCCTCTGTTTGTAGATGATTCTATATTGTACTTTCCTCTGTTTGTAGATGATTCTGTAGTGTATTTTCTTCTGTTTGTAGATGATTCTGTAGTGTATTTTCTTCTGTTTGTAGATGATTCTGTAGTGTACTTTCCTCTGTTTGTAGATGATTCTTTATTGTAGAGTTTAATTTCCCCATTTGTAGATCATTGTAGAGTTTTCTTTCTGCAAAAACTCTTACTTTGGCCATAACTTTTGAATGGGTGGTGATAGGACTTTCATATGTTTCATGTTCCTTGGTTATTCCATAATACATAATTTATGACCTTGATTCACATGGGTTCTTAAATATGTTACCCTCATATATTCATTCCTCTGGACACCTGAGACAAATGACACTCATATAAATATGTAATAAGTGATATGCAAACATTCTGAGAAGATTCCCTTTTAATTGTTTTTTTTTTTTTATTTTGGAATTTTTTGCAGGTACAGACATGCTGTGATAAGTACAAACATATATTTCTCTTCTCTGTGCACAACATGAGGAACTCGCATCTTAAGGATGTTCGTCAGAGTTGGACAGGAAGTCGGTAAGTTATTCAAATTCAGGATGGTAATGATTCAAACTGGCATTTTAAAATTAATAATCAAATGTTGTAAAATTAAAACCAATGCACGGTACTGCAACAGCATTCTTAAAGCAATATAAGCTGTGACTGAAAGTGTTTATCAGCTATTCCATCACCAATTAACACCTATCCATATAACTGATATAATGCCCAAGATCGGATGAAAAATTCAGTGAAATAAACGAGAATATTGCTTGAGAGCATACCTAATGAGTGTGTCGTATAAACTGTCGTAGCCTTGGACTCAATCACGTATACTTGGATAGGGAACTACTATGAGTGTGTCGTATAAACTGTCGTAGTCTTGGACTCAATCATGTATACTTGGATAGGGAACTACTATGAGTGTGTCGTATAAACTGTCGTAGTCTTGGACTCAATCATGTATACTTGGATAGGGAACTACTATGAGTGTGTCATATAAACTGTCGTAGTCTTGGACTCAATCATGTATACTTGGATAGGGAACTACTAATGAGTGTGTCGTATAAACTGTCGTAGCCTTGGACTCAATCATGTATACTTGGATAGGGAACTACTATGATTGTTGAACATAATCGGGTTGCTGATACTGATGTCATACGAAGATGGAAACTGACATAAAATTGATAACTGTATATTTCTGACAGTGAAAAATATTACAATGTGTCATCAATAAAATAATACTGTAAGAAAGTAATAATTATGGAAATTGGCCACTCAAATGAAATTTTGATAATGTACTTTCTGTAAAATCAAAATGTTGGGTAAATTATTTACTAATCTGACACTTGCGCAATCAGAGATTTTTTATTTTTTTATTTTTATTTTGGCGCTATAATAATACCACTGATATTCATTGGTTTCACCTCAGAAAAATTAATGATCTTTTTCCAATTTGCAATCTATTTTCCTCAATTTGAAATAAAAAAGAATTTATGTGTGAGTTACCAAATGGAAACAGAAAATGAAACTAGTGCTCATTCAGAATTGGCTCCAGTTAACTATGACATGATCATGAGAATACAAGTGTGTTTGTCTCCAACTTGAAGTCCCCCAAAGCACAAAGTTTTATTTTAAGAAGATTTAGAAGAAAGATACAGTTGAGATCCCAAAAATTGGTTCATTTTTCAAGGAAAACGTCATCAGGTGAATCTACCATGAAATCGAAAGTAGAACTTAGCGCTTGCACCAAAGTTCTTTGAAGATTTCTTAATTTTCTCGGGGACATTCTGAAGACTTTGACTATGTGACAAGTATAGCGCACCTAGTACAGTACGATTTCTTCAACACAGCGATTTACAACAAATCAATGTAGATTGACGACAAGTGTGATCGACACAGCTACAAGCAGGATTGACACCAAATATGATTTCATTTTCTCTGTCAATTATGCAAACAGGGGCTACACTTGTCTAAGTAGCATTTCAGCAACACAGCAAGTAGCTATGACATTTAATACCATTTCAGCAATACATTAAACACTTTAGTCAAAGTCTGACTGACAAAAATTTTGTGCACAAAAATATGAATGTTGGTATTCTTGGCTGTGCTATTCACACTACCCAAGTCAAAGAGGAAGGCCTCCCCCAAGCAGTTTCTTAACCTTCACAGTTCACTTAAAATAAGCAGTTCCTTAACCATCAACAAACCTTATTAGTATGCATGTCTCATTTGCATAAGAGCATTCACCTACCAGTTTCTTGGCAGTTTCATAGCCTTCACGGTTCCTTAGCAGTTTTCAGGCAGTTACTTTGGCTGAAATATTTAAATTAGATACATCTACAAGCCTTCTTCTATGAATATTCATTTGAACTGCTTAAAAAACTGCTAAGGAACTGCTTACTTTAACCTTTGACCCTATTCACTGTGCTATATATGGAATACCAAACTGCTTATATTTATTCACTGTGTCATATATATAATACCAAGCTGCTAGAAAACTGCTTATTTTTGTTTAAGTGCAAAACAGTTATTACTAAACTGCTTATCAAACTGCTTACAAATAACATTCTTTATTACTAAAACAGCAACATAAATAAGAATTAATTTCTTGAGATGAATGATTCTACAAGTTCAAGCAATTTATTTGAAACAAACTAACATCTATATAAAACATACTACTATCAATCCTTAGTTAACAAACTATAGGTAACACACCAGTAACAAATCACTAAAACATTGTGGACTGGTGATATCAAATTCCTAATATTGCATCCTAGATAATTAACAAACTCTTAACAAAGCTAATATTGAAACAGATCAATTACATTGTGAATATGATAAATCTTGAGTGTCCACATGAAGAATTCACATATATGATCATAGTAAATCCTTTGAATCTTTCCCTTGCTAGTTGCTAGATATTTGGTTACAATATATTACAGTTTCCCCTGCATCAACTCCACTGTTATCTTCATTCAGAATTGTCACAGTAGACTGCAAAGTTTTACACTTCAGAGCACCTGTACACAGAAATACACACAGCCAATTCTTCAGGTTGATTTGGGCAAAAATTGTCCAATCAATGTTGTGAAAATGTCTCAGAAAATGTATTGATGTTCCCTGTATACCTCCTTGTTGAGCGGTGCCAAGTCAAAAGTATCTTGCCACGAACCTCTAGCATGCTGTAGTAGGTAGAGGTACAGTCAGAGTGGTGACAGGATCGACGTCTATATGGCTTGAAAAAAAAAAAGTATAGAAAAGAATTGTGTTCATATGTAAATTTATCACATGTTTTTAATATGCATTCAGTTGAAATAATATCATGATTTAGTACATGATTTTGGTTCTTAGCTTTTGAATCTTCAAATGATTTTACATAAGATATTGTACTGCAGTTTTACTATGTACATTCCCCCCACCCCACCCTACCTTCGTATAAAACAAAAAAACCAAAGAATGAAACAACCAAAAAACACAAACGAAATACACTTTCTTTACTTACCAATAGACTTAGTACTAAGAGCCTTCATTCTTTGATATTATAAACTCCCCTCTTTAGCTACTGGAATGTCATCATATACTGGAAATCTCCATGTTTTGTGACTGTCTGGGGTTTTGTAGAGGTCTCTATGAAATGTGCAGCCCCAGCCATCACTGAACTTGAAATAGCAGAGACATACTGTGATACAATTCTGACAACTTTCATATTTACAAAATCTTAATATGAGAACAGTGCTACTTGGAATAATTTATACTTAGTAAATGAAAACATCTTGGTCCTAGGAAATAAATAAATCGGAGTAATATTGTAACAATGAACTTACCGGCGCAGCTTTGCATGCCGACTCCTCAGCTATGTCCAAACGAAGTATCAGTATCACAGTATTCACAATGCTGATCACGAAAATGTTCACGATAACTAAATCTAAACAACTATAACAGAAATGCACTAAAACTACAAACAGACAATATAAGGCGAAATTCAACTGCTGATTTAGCTTTCCTCTCTCAACATGGTGTGATACCTGTTACTCTGTGTGATGTCACAGTGATTTGTTGCCTGAACCCGACGTACAGTCAGATGTGATTTTGGAGTTTTTTGTCAATATCCCCGATAATTCAATTTATATATTCGTCAAATCTTCAAAAAAGTTTTAATTTGGATAAATGTTTGTTTACCAAAAAATGTGATTGCGCTGCATAGGCCCTTTAATATTAAATTCGAATGCAAATATGTTATTTTTCATCTCTGTCACATTCTTATATTCACTGCACTGATAACATAATTTTTACTAATACATGTACATGACAGAGACAAAAAACAACATATTTGGGTGATCTTTAATGCATATTTACAAAATATAAGTAGAAAAAAATATTAGTGTGTCTATTTCAGATCAGAAAAAAAATAGAGTGATAAGGTGGGGGTTGGGGGGGGGGGGGGGGGGGGTGGTTGGAGGATCATGATCCATGCCCCAAGGGCCTGTGTGAAATTTCACATACTGAAAATGTTTATCTTAGGTAAATTCTATCTTATAACATATCTAATATACACTTGGAAATATTTATTTAGATTTATAACCTTCATAAAATTTATAACATAATATTGATATACAAACAGTTATACAAAGAAAACAGTAGGGGACACTGTGGAAGAAAATTGTCAAAATCTTTATATTTTTCATTCAATTTGGTGTAGTAAATGATTTTCCCAAGTAGAGGGAAAAATGCCATAATTTTTCCCCAATGCAACAAGAGGGGTGGTAGTTCAAAAAGGAAAGAAAATCATTGGCAATGCCTCTCTTCTGCATTTTTCCAAACTAAATTATAGATTTGGTACAGTAATTCCATTCTTAGAAAGTTGACAGAAGAAGATGGCACCAAAGAATTGTTGTACAGGGTGTTTTCCTTATCTCTAAAACTCTCCGTCTTGAAGCCAGTCCATGTGGCTTATCCGAGCAATAAATGAAATCAAAGGCAGAATGGACTTGTTTGAAAACACTGGAATTCTAAATAACTTGAAGTAGTTTTATGTTGTACAAGTCCTGATCTTTAACTGCTGACTTTTAGTGACCATAAAATCCTTATCTCTGTGTATGTGTTTGAATGTGTGTGTGTGTGTGTGTACATCCTTGGAAAACTTTTGTAACATAATGATGTGTAAATAGGGTGAAACAAATGATCATGCTCTCTTAATTCTCTTTAAAACAATGGAGTAAATAAACAATTGCTGAGGTCATGCAGGTAAATCTATATGCAGATATCAGGGTGGACAATTGTACATTTCAATATGTTTTGACCTCCAGGCTTTGTAGGTGTCAGTGATGAGTACAAAAACAATCAATAAACAGTAAATTAGTTGATCTGTGTTTAGCATATTTAAAAGGTAGCAATCACTTTTCACTGACCTGCTGACATTACACAAGCAGGTGCTTCCTGTAGGGATACTGGAGTCAAGATAATGACCGAAATTTCTCAAAAAATTCGTAGAAAGTGGAAATTTGTTGGCACATTTCTAATTGTGGCACAAATGAACCCATTCTAAATTCAAAACCCTGGGTTTGTGAAATTGACAATTTTGACACATTCATTTTTGCTTTTCCTAAATATGCATTTTGTTTTATACAATATCATCAAAATTAAAGAAGTTTTTCAAATGACAGAGACAACAATCGCTACAATAATTTTGGACCCACCTTGGAACCAAAAACCCTACCCTGGGATCATGAAATTTAACAATCAATATAACCATTTTTAATTATTTTTGTCTCCACTCTGACATTAAAGCCCCTATCTCTGGGATTTTACAGTATTAACGACTTAATTTATGTGATATTTTATTTTACATTTAAACTGTGCTTATCTCACTGCTTAAAAATTGATTTTAACAACGCTGTTAATTGCACCTCAATGTGATTTATAGTGTTCGACATGAATTTTTATGTATACTTATCTTTTGGACTCAATTTGGTGTAGTCCTAATCCAATAGGAAAGAGAAGAGAGAAAAAAATCAAATTTACTATTTAAAACTGATGCAACTCAATCTGTGTCTTTAAATCTTTCACAAACGATGCAAAAACTATCTGCGTCTCAATCAACCTGACTGAATGAAGCCATGCTTCTTTTTAAATTCATACTTTGTTTTATTTGTATCTTGGTCTTGGAAAATCTGGAAACGGTAATAAATGACTTGCTGTTATGTCAACTCTTCAATTCATTTTCCTTAGTTATTGGTTTCAATTATAGGGGGAATGGTTGAATGAATAGATTTCAATGTGTCAGTTTATTGAGTGGCCTACATTTTTGCAGTTACTCCCCTTACACCAGAAGTTGGGGGCATGCTAACCAGCTTCACAGTATTAACAGTATATTGTTTACATTACCAAAGTCCCACACTATGCTGAGTTTTAACAGGTTGTATTATATCTATGATAAAAACAAGGTTTAGTTTCTTTGATTTTATGGAGAAAATTTGTTGTAATATGTACATATCATTGAATTGTAGGGTTTGGGAAGGTGTATTGCATTTGATTTGATGTTTATTTTTGTCCAAGTTATGATACAATTAATACCAGACGTCATCTGTTAAAAAAAAAATAGACACCGGGAAATTAAAGCTTGATGAAAGCACAGCATTGCAGTGCATTGTATTGATTATGATGATGAGTAAAACTTCCCTATTGTTAAAATGGGCATATTATCATTAATTTAATGATTTCTTGATAATGGCAGTACATGTAGATGGAACAGTTTGTCACATTGTCATTAAAAATATAGTATGTACTGATCTTACGAATAGACCAAGGAAATGAAAGTGACGGGTCATGTCGACTTGAGATCAATCTCGTCATGAAGATTTATAGCTAATTTAATTTTTGTTGCACAGATTTTACTTTGGGAAAAACAAAGTGATGTCTCTGGCCTTGGGTAGGACACAGGAGGATGAGTACAAAGACAACCTCCATAAACTGAGCAACCAGCTGCGAGGACAGACCGGTCTTCTGTTCACTAACAAATCGAAAAAGGAGGTCATTCAGTATGTACTTCTACAGGGATTTTTGTTTTTTAAGGTCTGTAGATATCTGATGTTGGGCCCTATTCCTAGTGCTGAAAAGTGAATGTTTTTCCCAAACTAGCACCTAAAATTTCCCAAAGGATGATAAAAAAGAAAAGAATCACATATCTGATTCGTTACTCAGGTCTTTGGGTATTTACCTATGTTCGTAGCTTTATAGTCTGGCTTATAGCTGACCCAGTTTCTGCTACCAAATGTAGCATAGTGAAAATTGGGTCAGGCATGCACTAGACAGTAGCTCTATTGCATTTAAGCTCAGGATTGGTATTCTATAAATCTGTCAATGTGACAAAAAAAGTTTGGTAACTATAAATACTTTTGTGTGGAAGTTAGAATAGGGTATAATTAAAACAAGAATTTCAAAATTCACACGAGGAGCCCATGCCCTCTGACCAGGAATAGAATTTGCCAACAAATCCAAGAAAAGAGATTCTAAGATATGTTTGTTACTTGCTATACTGCTAAACACCAGTTTGGAGGATGAGCTGATATAATACAAATGAGTTGACTGGCTACCTCCAATGCAAGCTCCGAGACAAAAGAAAAGGACTTCTTTGATGATAGAACTACCTGACCAATGTCTACCAAACTCAAGTGTAAAGGGGATTTAAATGTTCAAATGAAGGGCCACACTCCTTTCAAATGGTAGATAACTTAAAATAGAGTGGTATGCATCAATCTTTTCAAGAACCAAAGAAACGTTTCAGGAAAGCTTCCTTATATGATACAAAGTTAGATTTGTCAAGGCAAGGATAGGGCTGCAACAGGGTTTTAAAGTTTTGCATGGAAATACAATGGAAAAGTCTTCTCCTCAAGAATCGCAAGGGTACAAAGTGTTAAATCAATATCCAAACTAATCTCGGCAGAGATTTGGCTCGGCTGGATGTTTGGATCAATGCCTTCATTGGCAGATAAAAGCTTAAGTCCAAATATCAAGCCAAGCCGAACCTCCACTGAGACTATACCAACAATCTCATGTATTGTAGATTCAGGCTTGGTCAGGCTGCAGAATTGTAGCGTTATGGTTTTGTATTCCATGGTCAAAGACTAAAATATAAATCCATAATGCTGCAGTTACTCAGGACATTGCCCACAATAAAGGTTGAAAAATTTGAGTTTGAATATATATGGAAATCTTTATCTTGAGAACCACAAAGATAAGATCTGTTCATGAATATGAAAGCATTCTCAGGTTTAGAGTAGATTCAAGACTATTATGATGTAGTGCCATTTCACCTGGAATCTAGGATATGAAGTTGCATATTTATACCCAAAGCTATGACTGTATATTATTACATGTAGTTATAGTTTGTTGGGGGTAATTCATAGAAATGCAGAACAATTTGAACTCTCATATTAGGCTACTTGCAAGCTAAGCTTGGTGTGAATGTTGGTTTGTCCCATATATTTCTGTACACTTAACAAACTGTAAGGAATTCATTCTGCTGATGACTTTCCTTCAGATAAGTTTAACTGTTAATACAGTGCTTCCTCGATATATTGCCCCCCCCCCCCCCCCCCCCAGCTTATTGCCAGAAAATCCTAAACCCTAACAGATTTCTCCCTATGTTAACACCCCCATTATAATGCCAACCCTGCATAATGCCATATGCCACCAATTTTCACAAACAAATGCTTTTTATAGGGTTTACCCTTAAGGATGATGCCAATTACCCAACACCCATCAATAATCGTACCTGTACTTTAACAGGCTTGATAAGTTATTCCATTGGTCAGGTTAATTATAAATAATTGCTGTATAAAACTCAAAATTATCAATATGTTTATACAGAATGTTGCCTAAATAAATGATGTAACTGAATTTCTGTCAACTGCTCAGTGAATTGTCAGTAATAGTGAATTCATTATACTCCCATTTTCTGCTTTATTGCCCAAATTTTCTTTATCAAAAGTTGGCAATACATTGAGGGAGCACTGTACTTAGTTGATACCATGGAAACGAAAAACTCTGTCAACTGTGACAGAATATGAATATTGTACAGGGCAGCCAGCTAATGTATTATGTCTCATACAGGGCAGCCAGTTACTGTTATGTCTTGTACAGGGCAATTAGCTAATGTGTTACATCTCATGCAGGGCAATCAGTGAATGTATTATGTTTCGTTTAGGGCAATCAGTGAATGTATTACATCTTATTTAGAGCAACGCGAGATATTATTAACATCATTTCTGTTTTGTTTGTTTGATATAGGATAAACATAGGTAATGTGAATGTTACGCTGTTTTTAGAACAATATAATAAAAGCCACTTGATCTTCTACTTTCAGTTTTTTTGATGAGTACAGAGTATCAGACTATGCCCGATCAGGGAACACCTGTCAACAGACGGTGCTGTTAGACCAGGGCCCTATTCCAGAGTTTTCTCATTCAATGGAGCCGCAACTCCGGCAGCTGGGGCTCCCCACCTGTCTACAGAAAGGTCAAAACATACCAAATCAAAACTATCTATTCACTGTACTCCATGTTTCTGTATAATCATTAGTCCAATGGTTTTATTGGTTAACTTATTGAATCCCAGCAATCTTCAATTATTGAAATAGTTTACAAGTACTGATGTTGTCGGATATTTTGAATTGCATAAATCTCCAGAAATATTTCTTTTGAAGTACTAAAGCTTAAATGCTTGATAGAAGTAATCGGTGTAGCATTAGTGGTGAAGTAAGCAAGATTAACTAATTAGATTGGCTAATAATTCACTATTTCACTACAAATTCACAGTTCTATTTGATAGTGTTATGAAGCATAAGAGATTTTATATCCATTAATTTTCAGGTGTAGTGACCTTACTGAAGGACCACGCTGTGTGTGAAAAGGGAAATGTCTTGACTCCTGAGCAGGCTAGGATTTTGGTAAACGAGTTTATCATCTCTGCATATAATCGTAGATTTGATGTGTGGAAACTATTGATCGTCACTTCAGATCTGTTTATTCCATGCCTCAAATCTGGATAGTACTAAGAGGTACCAACTGCCATTTATACTGCCAAATCAAAAACATACAAATATACCGAACAATTCACCATCATTTTGGTTCAATTTGGGTTTATAATGGTAGTTTTTGTTTTTTATTTTACATCAACATTTTTTGAGAGTTTGAAAAATACATAACCCAGATGAGCACCAACTAGGGAAAACGTCTTAAATACTTATTTAAAATTGTGTTTGTACTTTCTGTCTGGCTGTTTGTCACAAGATCTTGTGAATACTTCTCCTTCTGCATGGCTTATCTGATAGACTGGAAACTTTGTACAATACTTCATTGCCATTTGCAGATGTGCATATTGTTGGGATGTGAGGATCCAATTGTTTTCGTAAATGTTACAGTGGATCTAAGAGGGGTGAAGGATGTAGAATAGCTTGTGAACACTTCTGCTATATGTCTTTATCAGATAGCCTTGGAAGTTTTGTACAATACTTCATTATCATTTAATGATGTTCACATTGTTCTGAGCTAGAGTACTAATATTTTCCTACAATTTACACAGGATCAAAGAGGGGTGTTTTATAGCTCTTTTAGGTCACCTTAGTAAATTTGTGTTGTGCAATGTCTGTTGTGCGTTAACAATTTTTAACTTCTTCATGATAACTACCATTCCAATTCATTTCATATTTGGTATGAAGCATCTAAGGGACAAGGCAGACAGAAATAAAAAATTTCAGGTCTCCTGCCCCACCATCCCAATTTTCAAAAATCATCTTCCCTAGAACTGCACATTCGTATATAAAAAAAAAAAAAAAAAAAAAAAAAACTTTATGCATAGTAATGTAGCACAGGAGGTTCTCTACCAAAATTGTAAATTTCATGATCCCTTGGGTAGAGGTTCTGACCACAGGGTGGGGCTAAACTTGGTATATGGTATTCATGGGTAAAATATTCAAAAAACATTTGTTTTAACATTATTGATACCAAATTGAAAGTAAATGGATATTTAGAATGAACAGGTAGTCCTTTACCAAAATTTTAAATTTTGTGATCCCAGGTGTAGGGGTTTTGGTATGAGGGTGGGACCAAAATGATCAGTGACTAAATATGTTAACAATTGAACATATTTAACTTCTTGATCACTACCATTTCAATTCCTCTGAAATTTTGTATGAAGCATCATTGAAGCAAGGGGGACACAAATTGTAAATTTCAGTACTCCTGCTTCCCTGGGGTCTTAGGGATGGGGCAGAAACTGTTACGATAAAAAGAATGTAAATTATGAAATTTAAGATCACAACTCCCCCAGGGCCTCATGATTGGGGACAAAAACTGCAAAAAAGGTCAAGTTTTAAAAATCTTCTCTACTCCCACACATATGAGAGAAAAACAAATGCATGGTTTTTCATTCACCAAAATTGTGAAATTCATTGCACCTTGGTCATGGAGATATGGGCTGATTTAAATGCTTTGAGCTTCATCTTCCTTTCTGTTGTAATTAAATGCAAATTGTATGCATATTTAGAAAGATCATAAAGCTGTGAACAAAAGACTAGAATGAGGCTTAAATGCAAATATGAGACTCCCTGACAGGTCTATGTATGGGCTGTGATACTCAGGTGACTGTTAATGCCTGTGGGCCTCTTGGTTAACTTTGTATTAGGTGATAGATACATACACATTTGATAGTCTAGAATCCTTTGTAAGTGTATAAGTTTGTTTTCATGTACAGGGGTATGTTTACTTTCCTATTGGCACTTCAGCATAACAGTCATTATTTTCATATCATATAGAAAAGGTTTACTGTATAACTAGAAAGCATCAAAATATTAGAAATCACTGATGAGTATCGGATTCCTGGATTCAAAATAGCAGAATTTCACTAAATAGCGGAACAGAATCATCATTGAGCATTCCAATCAGAAGCTTCCCAAGACACATTATATCCACTGCATGTGACAAAAAACTCTAACAATGTCCCAGACATTTTGTCTACAGATATACTCTCTACCCTACCATGTTGCTGAAATTCAGTAGTTATCAAGTTTTCAGTTTCAGTTTTGAGGATAAAAGTTTAATAAAGAACATTTATCTAGTCCTAATCTTTGGCCAAGTTTTCCTTTGTGACTTTTTGGTTAGCATCAACAAATCTACTTTACATATTTTGGCTGCAGTTATACTTGGGGGGGGGGGGGGGGGGGGGGGGAGAGAGAGAGAGAGAGAGAGAGAGAGAGAAACATGTAAAGTGAAGACAATTTTTCACTATTTGACTATCCTCACAATTACGTCCCCATAAAGTATATAAAAAATAAAATATGGCACTTATACATGTACACAAGCGATGACTTGTAGAAAGTATTTAAAAAATAAAATACGGCACTTGTACGTATACACAAGCGATGACTTGCAGAAAGTATGTAAAAAAATAAAATACGGCACTTATACATGTACACAAGCGATGACTTGTAGAAAGTATATAGAAATTAAATACGGCACTTATGCATGTACACAAGCAATGACTTGTAGAAAGTATGTAAAAAAAAAAATGAAGTGTGGCATTTGTATGTGTATACAACACGAGTGATGACTTGTAGAAAAGTATATAAAAAAATAGAATACGGGACTTGTACGTGTACACAAGCGATGACTTGTAGAACGTACATAAAAATAATGAAATAAGGCACTTGTATGTGTACACAAGCGATGACTTGTAGAAAGTATATTAAAAATTGAAATGTGGCACTTGTACATATACACAAACGATGACTTGTAGAATTGATTGATTATTGTTTTCCGCCACACTCAACAATTTTTCATTTACCAAGTGTCATCCAGTTTTTTATTGGTGGAGGAGAGAACCCAGATACAATGTACCCAGGAAGAGACCACCAACCTTTCAAAAGTAAACTGGCAAATTTTCTCACATATATCGGCATGAGCGAGAATCAAACCTGCGCCGACTAGAGGTGAGAGGCCTTGTGATTTTGAGTATGATGCTCTAACCACTCAACCACGGAGGCCTCAGACTTGTAGAAAGTATATTTTAAAAAAAATGAAATATGGCACTTTTACATGTATACAAGCAATAACTTGTAGAAAGTATATAAAACCTTCAGTTTATTTTTTTTATCATTGGAATACAGTCAAACTGAAATAAATTTGAAATCATAAATGACAAAACTATTAATTTTGAATTTGATTTTTTTTTCTTTTTATTTAATTCCAAAACATATTTGTATTGATTTGAACATCGGTCCTAAAATGGTTGGGACACTACACATTACTATGGTCTTATTAATACAGAATTAAATGTGCATAACATGTAAAAGAATTAAATTTTATATATTTCATCATTTTCTACCTTTTCTTTTCAAATATAAATTTTGATTTTTACAGCAATTTTTTCCTAGTGGGATAAACTTTGACGTAACAACATACATTGCAAAATGGTAATAAGGATGATGTTATTCGATAAAACCATTGTAAAAACATATGGGTACTATTATATTAACAAAAAAATTGTAAATGATGTGTCCTTTTTATTCTAAAGACAAAAATTCTAATTTATAATAATTTTTAATAAAACAGTGTATTTAAAAAGATACATCATGGAAGTTGCAGACACAACATAATTCTAATTTTCATTATCGTTAATTCATTTAGTAGTTTTCTTACTTTTCGAAGTGTTTTTATTTTATTTGACCTTACAGATAATATAAAACTAAATATGAAATTGGAAATATTCAATGAAAACAAGTGAAAGTACAACAAGTGGTATTCTAACTGGAGAAAATCAGGATTGTCAAACATAAACAAACTTGATTGCTTAAACCTGTTTGGTTATGAAACTTAATATATTTGAGACATTTAAACAGCAAATGTTTGTCAAAGTTTGTAATATTTGTTCTTGAACTTGTTTGTTCCTTGTGGACTCTACAGTGATGACAGTTATTACATTTTCCAAATAAATCTCAAAATTTGAACAATTTTAAATATCAAACTTGAGAAATTGTCCGTCATTTGTGCTGATAGGGGCAATCCTGGGTGCTGGTAGAATTTTGTTAACTGATTCCCCTGATGTCTCAGGCTGACTTGGGAAGTATAAAGTGCATCTGGCTTCTTCACTAGATATGTCAAGTCCAGTTCTCCACATTCATGGTTGATTATATATGTGTTCAACATCCTGATTGAGAATTTTTCACTCATTTGGAGACATCACCATTACCTGTGAAGGGCTGCAAAATTTAGGCCTTTGTTCGGCACTTACGGCTTTTGATCAGGGAGGGATCTTTTTTGTGCCACACCTGCTATGACATGGGACCTCAGTTTATGCGGTCCCATCTGAAGGACCATTACCGGTGAAGGGCTGCAAAATTTAGGCCTATGCTCGGTGCTTAAGGCCTTTGAGCAGGGAGGGATCTTTAACGTGCCACACCTGCTGTGACACAGGGCCTCAGTTTTTGCAGTTCCATCCTAAGGACCGCCCCATTTATATAACAAGCAAGGGGTGCTGAGGATCTATTCTATCAACCTGGATACCCACGGGGTTTTTCCACATTCAAAATCAAAATCATTAATCTTCAGAAAATTAGTACAATATATCAATGACTCACTAAAATATTAAATCATTTAAAGTTAATGTCTTATAAAATATCTTTTTCTCAGTCAGTTTTACTTTTCTTTCTTTGTCTCTCTTTTTTGTTTGTTTGTTTGGTTTTTTTTTGGTGCCGATTCTCGCATTATTATATTATACATTTAGAACATTTTTATGGATATCATTGGTGTTTCTGTTATTCATCTTAAATTAAGTTTTACATTGTATAACTTTACAGCAAAATTTTAACGCATGAAGACATGATTACATACGTGTTTGCAATATTTTTTTCTTTTTAAAAACATAAATATTAAATACTAATTATTATATAATATAAATTAGAAAAATGTGGTGTGGACACTACAAACTGGCATTTGGTATTGTAGATTGTAAAGAAGTTACAACACGAAATGCCAGTTATTTATGTAGCTATTCAAACTGCAGTAATAGCTTCTCTGAAAAAGATTTTTTTAGTATTTCTCTGCTTATTTATTCAATATATATAAGTGTTGTGGACACTACAACACAACACTGCGGAAAATCCTTACCCTGGAATTGAAAATAAGTTAAAAAAAAAAAAAAATTCATTGATAGCAAACATGACAAGATATGATTTTTTTATGATTAACATGTTAAAGGCTATGTTTTCAGCACATACTTATTATATTTGATGACAGAAGATAGTTTTTTCTGAAGAAAAGGAAAAAAAAATGTCAAAATTAGCAAAACTATAACAAGGAACATGTTTTACATAAATCTGTGTTATTTCTTTAAAACTTGAGATAACTTCATTCTGAAAGCTGCAAAAGAAAGAAAAATAAATTAGTCTTAATACTATGATATTTAATTTTAGTTTTGTAAATTTATTTAGACAAGAAAAATATCCCATTAATGTGTAATTTTTTAATGAAAAAATATAACAATGAAAAGTACACATTTTTTACGAATTATGATCACGTTTTTCCTCATTTCACATGTAGACATGTTATATGTCATTTTTTGCCAAAGTAAAGGCATTCCCTTGGTAAAATAAGTAAAAAATCAATAATGTTTTACTGTAATGTTCCAAGATAACCTTATAACATCAAAAAAAAAAATTCTGTCACAATGAAAATGGCGATGAGAATATTTACTTAGTGTAAAACATAGCAACAAACCTTAATTTCAGAAAACTGATGTAAATTTAAGACATCTAAACTTTTCAATTTCAAAACAAGGCACAAGTCTGTTTATGTTTACATGTCGCATAACTCAACTATCAGCTGACCACTTCAGTGTAAAAAAAAAAACCAAAAAAAAACCGCGTTTACTAGGAAGATTTTCTGTTCTTATCTGTACTTGTTCCCTAAATTGATTTATTGTTAACGTATGTTGAAATGTTAATTGTTTTGGTGTTCTCACTTCCACCTGGCTATGTTGACAAATACAATTTGGGGAGGCAGATTTTGTATCCTGTGTAAAAATAATTTTAATCCACTTCTACATAAAAGAATCAAAAATCCATGCCCCTTTAATGAAAGAATGATTTTAGTCTTTGTGAATTTGTAAAGGGAGGGATAATGTGTGTGTGAGAGATTGCTTTCTACCCATCTGCTTATTTTTTTAAGGTATTCTGTCCTTGAGCAGGGAACATAAAATTCCCTGATTTTGTTTCTTAGTTTCCTGCATATTTTCTCCACCATTTAACCTTCGATTTGATGAAATATACAAAATGAATTCTTTTTTGTATTTCATTTGGATTTAAAAGATATTGATAAAGGTTGCAGGTCCCCTTTGATAAAAGACGGTTATAGTACTGAGAGTGCACAAAGTTCACTGCCACCTAGTTCAGTATTGAGTTCAGCTTGAGTACTTCATAGATAGTGTCATGATATGTTTAAAAGAAAATGGATAACATTTATATAATGTGTTTTGAAGAAAAAAAAATCGACACTTTATTTATTTATTTTTTTTTAGTTTTTCCCCCATAAAATCAAATACTAGATAGACCAGTAACAAAGGGGAAAATGGGGTTGAACATAGTTCATTTTGTTTGTATATATTATTTGCTACATATTTGTCTCATCCACAAAATCTGATAAGATGCTGTTAGGTTCCCAGTCGGCTGTGTTGATTTCTAATGAAATTAATTTCAAGAAGAGTTTAGCGGGACCATGATGTAATTGGGTCAGTTTTCATTCTGATTATCAAGGAAGATCACTCTTCCATGCCCAGTGTTTTTTGATTGAAGGTTCACCAAGTATGAAAACATTCACTGACAAGTCATTTTTTTTTTTTTTTTTTGTCTTTGTCCTGCCAGTCCTTTAGGTATTCAAGGTCTGTTTCCATTTTTTTCCCGCAGGATTAACACAAAGATGCCATTTGAATTTTCAGAATATGTGAAGGCTGTAGATGGTTTGATTTAATTACTAAAGTTTGATATGAGCAAGGATTTTGCAATTTGTGTGTGACAGATAAGAAATTAATTTGTACAGGATTTTAAATCTATGTTGTTTTGTGTGTATCACACATAGGAAATATTTGTCAGGACAGCCCTTATTTGATTTGAACAACTTATATGAAATATGCATGCATGGTTGATGTAAAAATTAGAATTTAGTTTTGTCAGCTTAACAGAAATAGTGTAACAAAAACGAAAATGGGGTTGAACATAGTTCATTTTCTTGACAATGTAAAATGCATGTACATTTTCATTGTAGAAACTCTTTGGACACAAGATGGCAGAATTTTATTTAACAATAGAAGGCATGTGGTCATCAAATGGGAAGTGGGAGACGATATATGACCGACCAGAGCCCATCATACCCCCCAAAGTCACGGTCAAAGGTAAGTCATATGAGCTCTGAGATAGCTCAATCATAGCAGTGTATTGCATTTTCTAATGAATACACCCCCCAATCCCCCCCCCCTCCCCTCCTTCTGCAAAATGTACAGTGGAACATGCATATAAAATGTGTGCTTTGATTTTGGCAGACTCTGATTTGTTCTTGAACCACGCCCCCACAAAATGAAGAATCAGGAATTTGACGTGGGGACCTAAGTGGTATACAGTTTGGTTGTCATTAATTGTCATTCTCAGTCATGATTAGCACAAGTTCAAGCATTCTTACAGTACTACAGCAATCAAAGTTTGTACTGTAGTAAATCAATGTTTGTTAGAATTTGTGTGTTACTTAGTCACTCAGGTGACATACTGCGATTGGTATTAGCCCATCATTAGTCATCCATCTTACATTAACAGTTGAACATAATCAACTTATTCTGTGTAAAAACGTGGCTAGTTTTCATTAAATGTGATATAGATGGTCTCTGGGGTAAGGGAAACTAAACTTATGCATTTCGTTGACACTGCACCCTGGGGCTGGTGGGATAGGGGTCAAAACCTAAAAAAAATTATGCAAATCTGTTATACTCTTCTTTACTCGGGGACATCAAGCAGACATACTGTGTTTATAGCCATGATGAGCAAGGATGAACCAAAATTGTGAAATATATGTCCCCAGGGTGAGGGGTTTGAGTACTAAGGTGAGCTATATGATTCTATAGTGAATGTGCATTATTAATTTCTTTAAAAAGCTTTTTGACTTTGGGCATCAAACAATGAAACTTAGTATTTAGAAATAATAAGAAAACAACCTTCACCAAAATTGATTTAGGTGTGTTCAAACTCCATCACCTCTGGAATCGTACCTTATGGATGGGACCGTAAAGAAAGTTCAGTGTATTGAATAAAGATATTTAAAAAATCTTTTTTTGAGAATCATGAGTATAATGTGTCAGATTAATATGCAGGGGTGCTCATGTAGGTGTGTTAGAATCGTTATTACCAAGGCCAGTGCAAGACCACAAAATGACAAAAAGTTTTAAATAGGAGAAGTATGTATGAAATTTTGTGTCAGTAGTATGCCAGCATCCTACCTTGTAGTGTAAATTCCAGTTTGTTCACAACATGAACCCGGAGCTGTTGAGCCAAGGTGGGAGAAGAACTGGTTGGTTGATCATATATTGTTTAATGTCCCACTTGAGAATCTTTCACTCATATGGAGACATCACCATTTGCGGATGAAAGGCTACAAAATTTAGGCCTATCTTTGGCACCTACAGCCTTTGAGTAGGGAGGGATCTTTATCATGCCACACCTGCTGTGACACGGGACCTCAGTTTTTGCAGACTTATCTGAAGGACCAGGGTTTAAAATAGTACTTTAGAATATCGAGGGGAAAATAAGATCTTAACCGTAAGAACAATGATACAGTTTTTCAGGTTAGGGAGTAGGGACACATGCTAGAAACAAAGTCGGGGATACATGGGGTGATATATGGTTTTTAACTCTCTCTTTATTGTATTAAGTGTCATTATTAAATTCCTAAAATATTAGGAACTTGTATATTTTGTATGATGTTTAAATAATGTGAGGTATCGCCCTGGATAACTCTATACAAAGTTTTCCCGCTGTATTGTACATAACTGAGAAATTGTCAAAAATTAAATCCATGAGGTGACATTTATTCATTTTAGTTATGTACACATAATTTTAGTTATCATTTTTTAAAAAAGATTGAATCAAGTGACTCTAATAATTAGTCATCAACTTCAAGTTTGAAACATGTCTCCAAGGTGGTGCCACAGGGTAGGGGTGTAATTTTTACATACGAATATTTAGGGTTTTTGATGACTGAACATATAATCAAAGATTGGGGGCATATAATTTGTCTGTCTAAAAAAGCACTCTAACCCTGGGCATAACATTTTGAATAGTAGTGATTGTGAGCTTTCACGTTTCTTTTTTGACAAGACTATTTTTTTTGGTAGCAAAATGTCAAGACCTCATGACCTTCACCTTTGAGTTTGATGCACTTCTGAAAAACTTTAATCTTGGCCATCACTTTTGAATTTTTTAATTTTTATTTGAAATGTGTATTCCTTGTGACAAGTCCTCTATTTTGGTACCAAACTTTTTGACCTTATGATCCTCCAGTCTGACTTACTTTAGAAAAACTTTAACCATAACTTTTGGATGCTTAGTGATTTCAAATGTGTATTCCTAACCTCAGCAGGATTCATCGAGGCAGGATATTTTGAATGACATCTCTTCCAAATCTCAGACCAGTGTCACACAAAGTGATTTGGGAAATTTTGCCAGTACTTCAGCCATCATTTCTGGAGGTAAAAGATAAGGAACTTTATTTACGGTGGGATTTACACTATGTAAAGACAAGAAGTGCAAGTTGCATTGTAATAGGGAGTTAATAGGATGTCTAAGGAAAAAGGTTAAAGCAGACAAAAAATCCAGTTTAACCCATTGTAATTGCAACAAGCGGTTGAAGTTCTGACATAATTTCCCGAATCACTTTGTGTGACACTGGTCTGAGATTAGGCATCAGTTCAAATATCCAGTCTCAATGAATGTCATTAAGATTAGTGCATTCCTTGTTACAAGACCTTTCTTTTGGTATCAAAATTATTTTGCTGCAATATGAGGGCATTATTGTTTCACAAACACATTTTGTTTTCTCTTGTTTCTCAAGTAGAAATGACAATTTCCAGCATTTACCTTCACTTATTCTCCAAAATATGTATGTATATGAAGGACATCGACATCATGTTGGCTTTTAGCTCTCCAGAGCTCAAGTGAGCTTTTCTGATCATCGTCATCCATCTTCCTGTCAGTCTGTCTGTAAACTTTACACATTTTTGACATCTTCTCCAGAACAACTGAGGCAATTCAACCAAACTTGGCACAAATCAGCCTTTGTTCATAGGGATTCATGTCTGCTCAAATCAAGGGTAATGCCATTCTTCAAGGGGAGATAATAGCAAGAAAGCAAAAATACATTGACAAATTTTAAGTCTTCTTCTCAAGAACCAGCAAGCCAATTTCAGTTGAACTTGGTACAAATCATCCTTGGGTGAAAGAGATTCAAGTGTGTTCACATAAAGGGTCATATCTCCTTCAAAGGGTAGGTAATCATAAAAATTCAAAAACATGGTGGGTAATTTAAAAATTTTCAAGAAGCATTGGGCCAGAAAGTTCAAATTTAAGTAGAAGCTTCCTGACATAGTGCAGATTCATGTTTGTTAAAATCATGGCCCTTGGGGTTAAGGTGGGAGCACAAGAGGGGATCAAAGTTTTACATGTAAAAGTATAGGAAAACATCTTTAAAAATCTTCTCAAGAACCACTGAGCCAGAAAAGTTCCAATTTACATGACAACTTTCTGACACAATGCAGATTCAAGTTTGTTAAAATCATGGTCCCCAGGGGGTAGGGTGGGGGCCATAATAGGGGTTCAAAGTTTTACATGCAAATATATATAGGGAAAATCTTTAAATATGGGCAAAGGTCACTCAGGTGAGTGATGTGGCCCATGGGCCTCTTGTAATTTATAAAACTTTGATTAGTAATTGAAGTATTTGATGGATTAAGTTGGTTATGATCCTGTTATTGGTTTTGTATCTCTGAAGAACATGCAAGGAGAGTTTTTCCTGGCTGGGAATGGGATTCATAAACCTCTCAAATCTATCATTAAGATGAAAGCATTAGACCACCTACTTCCTTTGATAGCATTTGATAACATAAATACCTATAAAAACATAATGCAGTATGCATGTCGTAGAAATCTGTTCATGAAGTGCAGATATCTTTCCCATTCAAGCATATAATCCTGTGTAGATATTTATCACTGTCATAAAAAAAAAAAAATCAAACGATTCGAGATTTAAAAAAAAAAGTCTCATATCTTTATTCTTTTGATCATTTCAAAGTTATAGCACAAGAGTCTGAAGTTTTATCAATTAAATTGATACAAGAATTCAGACAAAATTTTCCAATGCAGAAAAAAAATAATTTTTTTTTTTCTGGATTTTTATTTCAGTATAATTGATAAAACTTTAGACTCCTGTGGTTATAGATTTGAGTTAAAATCCATTTCCATTTCATTTGACATTTCATTCCATATGAAACATACATAGGTGATATTAGATCAATGTATGCATTTACAGCTAAACCACAGGAAGACATGCAAGAAGATGAGATGGAAGAAGAGGAAGAAGACGAGGAGGATGAAACGTGACATCAGAGCAGACATGGGGCATGTGCATATGTTACTGTTAATAAAAACTTTCTTTTAACCTTTTCTTCTTTTTTCTTTTTTTCGTAAAATTAAAGGTTTTTCATTTGGAATCTATGAAAAGGAAGGAGAGAGGGGGACAAAGACTAGTACTGAACAAAACTCCCTCTTCTCTGAGGTTGGCATTTTGCATTATGTTTAATGGGGCTGAAAAATACTCATACTTCAAGTGGAGATATGCATTTTAGATGAGTAGATTATCAACGTCTTTTGTTTGAGTGATACATTTAAGACATAAATTTCATTTTTGGAAATGCTTTAGCTTATGGACTGCAACACTTCATGCCTGCATATTTCATGAAGCATGTTAGCACTTCATAAAAAGTTTTCTACATGAAGCAGTGCAGTTCAAACCCTAAATGTGTTTTCAAAACTAAAAGTTTTTTTTTTTTGTATGAAGTTACATTATACTTTCCTTTTTGTCAGCATTCTCAGAATGGTGTACTGTTGTTCACAACTGCAAAGCATTCATGAGGAAAGGGTTATTTTTACGATTTCCTGTACAAGTTGTGATTAACGGCCTTCAGAGCACTGCTTGAGATGTCACCTGTATACATTCCAGATGAGTTTTGTACCTTCCTACAAAGTCGTTGTGTTCTGAGAATGAGAGATGTAGTTCAAAGTCTTACAGGAGTGGATAATGTTAGTGCAGCAATACTTCAGAGCAATCTTCTGCAGACATTTTGTCCTAAGGTTCATCTCATTTTACACCTGTCTTTAGAAGGTCTGTGTTACGGCCAAATTTCTGCTCATTTGTTAGTGTTTTTGTGTCTCAGTTAATGACATAAGGAGGGAGATTTTAATTGATATACCAACTGACCATCGCACTACCTCAGTATACACATTTATTGTACATGATTATCGATTTTCCACATGATGAGACTTAACTGAGATCTGTGTGCACTGAAGCGTTTCGAAACTTCAAGTCGCACGTGCGCTCACTGCAAGGGAGACAAATTAAAACACATGTCAAATTTTTATCCACCATTTATTGCCCTTTTTTTTTCGCCACTTCTGATTTTTTTTTTGATTTTTTTTTTCGCCACTTCTGATTTTGATTTTTTTTTCGCCATTTTTGATTTTTTTCGCCACTGGCGCAAATGGCGACTCACAGCTCGAGCACTGATATATAGGCATGTATCTTGAAATCTATGTATTGTGTAGTGCTTTGAGCAGCACTTGCTGGAAAAGTGCTATATAAAAACCAATCATTATTATTATTATTATAACTATATGAAGACCCATTCTCTTAAATTGGATATGCCCTTGTTCCATTTGTCAAGATAAATCTCTGGTACCCATGATAATGGTCTCTTGGGTTATGCTGACCCCACCCTCTGTTATGTGAAATCTTTAATACCATGACAATCCTTACCCTCAAATACCCTTTTATCTCATTTATAAAAGTTCATTCATAGACATTAGTCTGAGAGGTGTACTTTTTATTCAAACTTTTCTCTAATGCAACATTTGTTTTGCTTTTTCCATTGAGCAAGGTCCTCAGGTGAACAATGTGGCCCATTGGCCTTTTGTTGTAAAATTCTAATGTTTTAAATGCTTTAGAGTAACTATTTTCATGCTTTACAACTGTATAATAATCATCATAATATCCAGCGAAGGAACTAGACACATAGTGATGTTAAGCATTCAGACTTCCAAAAGGCTCAAGGTCTCGAAAAGGACTGTATATATCATATATAGAGAAACTGCAGTTGCTATTCCTTTGCATCTCAGAAAAAAAAACTAGGTGTAGAGTTATATTGAACATAGAGACCTCTACCAAAATTGTGAAACTTATGGCTCCAGAGTGAGGTTATATGGATCAAATCGTGAAAATGCAGTGTTGTATATCTCTGGAAATCTTTACTCCAGAATATTCAGAACTGGCTTCTGAGTGATAATGAACATTTTGTACCAAAATTATGAAATTCATGGCCTTTGGACCCGGGGTGGGGTCAGGCCGCAGGGAAGGAAATCTTGCAGTGAAAGTGCATTAAATGTTCAGATTTATCTTCTCTAATCTGTAGATTTATCTTCTTTAACTCGGACATCTATCACAAAGTGGGAGCATAGTTGGAGTGAGATTGGGGGCTTCTACCAAAATAGTAAGTGATTCCACCCTCAGGGTGGGGCTCTGACTCGTGATGAATTAAAAATGCATACTTTTTACTCCTGAACATGTAACTCATACTTTGCATAATGTGACATGTGACTGGACAATGGGTATCTCATGACCTTCATAAAAGTCAACTGATCAAAGTCAAAATCACTATTTAAAAAATGTTTATTTAGGCTACAACATAAGGTTGTTTGTGACCAGGATCAGAAGAATTATATCTTGACCAACGGGACAGTTTTAAGGATGCACACTAACACGATCTACACTCAATGCTTCGTATATGTTATATGTGATACTCGCGTGATTATTATGGCTTATAGGACTCTTGTTAAAACCTTCTTTTCAAGAACCAGAAGCACAGAGTTCTTAATAATGAAGTTTCTTCATGTATTAATTTTATTCAATCCATGATTGTGGGGCCAGTCAGCAGGATTTTAATAAAAAAAAGGAAAAAGATTTATAATGTCCTTGGTGACCTAACCTTATGAGTCCTTATCCCTGTATTAGCAAGGTGCCCCAACTGAGCATTGTAGCCCATGGGCCTCATGTTAAATATCATGTACTTTATAGTTCATATATCAGTCCTTGCTGGAAACTAGCAAGTATTTTGAGGAAGTCTTCTCTGGTGATTGTACACAATATTAAATTTCAAGACAAATGTTTCATTGATGGAAACTGCAATTCATTTCTAATGCTCTAATGGTGAGTGTTACCGGGTGTGTCAGCCTTGGCTTGGCTTTTAGTTGTGGGTCTTTATATTGAATTTCAACTTTTCAACAAGAAAAAAAATCTCTGGTCAATTTAAACCAAACTTGCCAAAAAAAACATCCTAGTGTTAAATGGATTCGGGTTTGTGCAAATGAAGGTCTGTGCCACCTTGTAAGGGGGGCTAATTAATAAAAGGTAAAAAAAAGATTTTTAAAAAAATAGTGTAAAGTGTGAAGAAATGGCCTTATCAATAACCATTGGACCAGAAATGCCAAACTTCTTTCTGTAATTCAGATTTAGGTTTGTTTAAGTTGTGATCGCCAGCTGTGCTGTCGGGCTACAATTTATAGGTACTGTACGTATTTGATAATGCTTGGAAGTCTTCTCACGATGTCAAATTATTATGCAAGCATACTCGAGTAATGGAGATTTGAGAATTTTCCTACTTATTTCTATGAGAAACTTGAATGGCCCTCAACCCTGTATCAGGGGGTCGTAATGTGAACAAACTTCAATCCACAATCAATACCTGGGGGTAATTTTTTCCATTTTACTCCACACTACCCGAGGGTTACAAACTGTACACTAGATGATTAAAAAAGACATTTATGGAATTTCTCGCCATATATTTCTATGTAAAACCCTCATATCCTACTGTGATAACATCCCGGCCCTGAGAGACATAATCTGAATACTCGGGTTTGTAAGGAAAATGTCCGGCAAATGATGATGATTCTGGTACAGAGGTCATTAAAAACAAAGATTTTCTGAGCATCATGCATGCATCTCACCTTATTTCTGGCTAACTAGTATTTCCCATAGGAATAGGAATTAATCCTGTTTTGAGCAATGTTGAATTATCAATGTTTACGCCCGATCTATGTATTTCCATGGTGTCTGCTTCTGAAGTCTTTACCACTGGACATCTAGCAGACAAACTGTATGTATGGTTATAACGAAAGGGAGGCCTTGACACCGGTGTGGAATTTCTGGTCCCTGAATCAGAATTTGTGATTTTAAGGCGGGACTCTCTGGCTCACATACTGAAAATGCAAAGATCGTGACCCATAGACTTCGAACAAAATGCATGGTGATAATGATTGAGTAATTGTACATTGTTTTACATCTCGCTTGATAATTTTTCACTCATATGGAGACGTCACCATTGCCGATGAAGGGCTGCAAAATGTAGGCCTCGGAGCTTACGGCCTTCGAGCAGGGAGGGATATTTATTGTGCCAACCTGCTGCGACACGGGGCCTCGGTTTTTGCGGTCTGTTCCGAAAGACCAACCCATTTAGTCGCCTCTTACGACAAGCAAAGGGTAATGAGGATCTATTCTAACCCGGATCGAGAAGACTCTGAAAATTGTGAAATTGATGGGCCTTGAGTTTGGTGTAAATGTGCTAGGTACGGGGAGTTTAGGACTCCTGTATTGAAAACGAGGCATTCCTTTTATATGCTCTAGACTGCTGATCACCAAATAAGTAATTTTATTACAAAGTAATTGATAATGAGAAAGAATCATCTGTCATTGACGCCCTTTGGGTCAGGGACATCGATGCTAAAGCGGGTCTCCATAGTTCCTGATGAAGGTAGTATACGTATTATTCAAATGTCCTGGACACTACGCCTATATATGTGAGAAAGTTTGCCAGTTTAATTTCGGAAGGTCGGTGGTCTCTTCCCGGGGTACATTGTATCTGGGTTCTCTCTTCCACCTACAAAAACTGGACGCCACCAGATAACTGAAAAATTGTTGAGTGTGGCGTAAAACAATAACCAATCAATCAATCCTGGACACTAACTAAACTACCACAGAGTCTGCCTGCTTAGTTATAATAGGTTGCAAAGTAGACCAGCGTGGAAACGGTAGCCGCACTGTTCGTTTACGAACCTTGTGTGTACGAAACGTGCTGGAACAGCCGGTTGCATGAGTCTCGATTCTTTCATATTTTCGGGATCCAATTCACGGGAAGGAATATATACAAGGTATTTTTCGAAGTCACCAATGAACATGATTCTACCACGGCTGTGCAAAGAACAAAGGAATGTCGCGGTCATGATTCTGCGGTATACTTATTAGGTTATAACTGAATATGGGAAAACTGATACACATCTCACTTGCACTTCGTGTTTTGCTAATACAACAAGAAAGTTAATAACTGATAATTTTATAATCATAAAAATTAATATATGTTGTAAAACATTTACTGGATCCAGCTATGTATCACGTTTTAAGGGTTTTTGTGAAATTTAGGAATCCCCTCGGTAACTCGTGTTCATTTGTCCCACTGGCTGGGATATTAATGTGTGTAAAACTGAAGCATAATTTTTGAAGATTTTCATCTTTTGTAAGGAAAGTTGGCGTACCATTAAATCATGATTCGTATTCTTTTATCCCGCCTAAAAACAACACCAACATAAAATAACCCTAAACAGTACATTCTGAATTACAATAATGCTAAACCATTCTATCTCAGTATAATAATGCTAAACCTTACATTCTATCTCAGTATAATAATGCTAAACCTTACATTCTATCTCAATATAATAATGCTTAACCTTACATTCTATCTCAGTATAATAATGCTAAACCTTACATTCTATCTCAGTATAATAATGCTAATCCTTACATTCTATCTCAGTATAATAATGCTAAACCATTCTATCTCAGTATAATAATGCTTAACCTTACATTCTATCTCAGTATAATAATGCTAAACCTTACATTCTATCTCAATATAATAATGCTAAACCTTACATTCTATCTCAGTATAATAATGCTAAACCTTACATTCTATCTCAGTATAATAATGCTTAACCTTACATTCTATCTCAGTATAATAATGCTTAACCTTACATTCTATCTCAGTATAATAATGCTAAACCTTACATTCTATCTCAGTATAATAATGCTAAACCTTACATTTTATCTCAATATAATAATGCTAAACCATTCTATCTCAGTATAATAATGCTTAACCTTACATTTTATCTCAGTATAATAATGCTAAACCTTACATTCTATCTCAGTATAATAATGCTTAACCTTACATTCTATCTCAGTATAATAATGCTAAACCATTCTATCTCAGTATAATAATGCTTAACCTTACATTCTATCTCAATATAATAATGCTAAACCTTACATTCTATCTCAGTATAATAATGCTAATCCTTACATTCTATCTCAGTATAATAATGCTAAACCTTACATTCTATCTCAGTATAATAATGCTAAACCTTACATTCTATCTCAATATAATAATGCTAAACCTTACATTCTATCTCAGTATAATAATGCTTAACCTTACATTTTATCTCAGTATAATAATGCTAAACCTTACATTCTATCTCAGTATAATAATGCTTAACCTTACATTCTATCTCAGTATAATAATGCTAAACCTTACATTCTATCTCAGTATAATAATGCTAAACCTTACATTCTATCTCAGTATAATAATGCTAATCCTTACATTCTATCTCAGTATAATAATGCTAAACCTTACATTCTATCTCAGTATAATAATGCTTAACCTTACATTCTATCTCAATATAATAATGCTAAACCTTACATTCTATCTCAGTATAATAATGCTTAACCTTACATTCTATCTCAGTATGATAATGCTTAACCTTACATTTTATCTCAATATAATAATGCTTAACCTTACATTCTATCTCAGTATAATAATGCTAAACCTTACATTCTATCTCAATATAATAATGCTAAACCTTACATTCTATCTCAATATAATAATGCTTAACCTTACATTCTATCTCAGTATAATAATGCTAAACCTTACATTCTATCTCAGTATAATAATGCTAAACCTTACATTCTATCTCAGTATAATAATGCTAATCCTTACATTCTATCTCAGTATAATAATGCTAAACCATTCTATCTCAGTATAATAATGCTTAACCTTACATTCTATCTCAATATAATAATGCTAAACCTTACATTCTATCTCAGTATAATAATGCTAAACCTTACATTCTATCTCAGTATAATAATGCTAAACCTTACATTCTATCTCAGTATAATAATGCTAAACCTTACATTCTATCTCAATATAATAATGCTTAACCTTACATTCTATCTCAATATAATAATGCTTAACCTTACATTCTATCTCAGTATAATAATGCTAAACCTTACATTCTATCTCAGTATAATAATGCTAAACCTTACATTCTATCTCAGTATAATAATGCTAAACCTTACATTCTATCTCAGTATAATAATGCTAAACCTTACATTCTATCTCAGTATAATAATGCTAAACCTTACATTCTATCTCAATATAATAATGCTTAACCTTACATTCTATGTCAGTATAATAATGCTAAACCTTACATTCTATCTCAGTATAATAATGCTAAACCTTACATTCTATCTCAGTATAATAATGCTTAACCTTACATTCTATCTCAGTATAATAATGCTAAACCTTACATTCTATCTCAGTATAATAATGCTAAACCTTACATTCTATCTCAGTATAATAATGCTAAACCTTACATTCTATCTCAGTATAATAATGCTTAACCTTACATTCTATCTCAATATAATAATGCTTAACCTTACATTCTATCTCAGTATAATAATGCTTAACCTTACATTCTATCTCAGTATAATAATGCTAAACCTTACATTCTATCTCAGTATAATAATGCTAAACCTTACATTCTATCTCAGTATAATAATGCTAAACCTTACATTCTATCTCAGTATAATAATGCTAAACCTTACATTCTATCTCAGTATAATAATGCTAAACCTTACATTCTATCTCAGTATAATAATGCTAAACCTTACATTCTATCTCAGTATAATAATGCTAAACCTTACATTCTATCTCAGTATAATAATGGTTAACCTTACATTCTATCTCAATATAATAATGCTAAACCTTACATTCTATCTCAGTATAATAATGCTAAACCTTACATTCTATCTCAGTATAATAATGCTAATCCTTACATTCTATCTCAGTATAATAATGCTAAACCATTCTATCTCAGTATAATAATGCTTAACCTTACATTCTATCTCAATATAATAATGCTAAACCTTACATTCTATCTCAGTATAATAATGCTAAACCTTACATTCTATCTCAGTATAATAATGCTTAACCTTACATTCTATCTCAGTATAATAATGCTAAACCTTACATTCTATCTCAGTATAATAATGCTTAACCTTACATTCTATCTCAATATAATAATGCTTAACCTTACATTCTATCTCAGTATAATAATGCTAAACCTTACATTCTATCTCAGTATAATAATGCTTAACCTTACATTCTATCTCAGTATAATAATGCTTAACCTTACATTCTATCTCAGTATAATAATGCTAAACCTTACATTCTATCTCAGTATAATAATGCTAAACCTTACATTCTATCTCAGTATAATAATGCTTAACCTTACATTCTATCTCAGTATAATAATGCTAAACCTTACATTCTATCTCAGTATAATAATGCTAAACCTTACATTCTATCTCAGTATAATAATGCTAAACCTTACATTCTATCTCAGTATGATAATGCTTAACCTTACATTCTATCTCAGTATGATAATGCTTAACCTTACATTCTATCTCAGTATAATAATGCTAAACCTTACATTCTATCTCAGTATAATAATGCTAAACCTTACATTCTATCTCAGTATAATAATGCTAAACCTTACATTCTATCTCAGTATAATAATGCTAAACCTTACATTCTATCTCAGTATAATAATGCTAAACCTTACATTCTATCTCAGTATAATAATGCTAAACCTTACATTCTATCTCAGTATAATAATGCTAAACCTTACATTCTATCTCAGTATAATAATGCTAAACCTTACATTCTATCTCAGTATGATAATGCTAAACCTTACATTCTATCTCAGTATAATAATGCTAAACCTTACATTTTATCTCAATATAATAATGCTAAACCATTCTATCTCAGTGTAATAATGCTAAACCATTCTATCTCAGTATAATAATGCTAAACCTTACATTCTATCTCAGTATAATAATGCTTAACCTTACATTCTATCTCAGTATAATAATGCTAAACCTTACATTCTATCTCAGTATAATAATGCTAAACCTTACATTCTATCTCAGTATAATAATGCTAAACCTTACATTCTATCTCAGTATAATAATGCTAAACCTTACATTCTATCTCAGTATAATAATGCTAAACCATTCTATCTCAGTATAATAATGCTTAACCTTACATTCTATCTCAGTATAATAATGCTTAACCTTACATTCTATCTCAGTATAATAATGCTAAACCTTACATTCTATCTCAGTATAATAATGCTTAACCTTACATTCTATCTCAATATAATAATGCTAAACCTTACATTCTATCTCAGTATAATAATGCTAAACCTTACATTCTATCTCAGTATAATAATGCTAAACCTTACATTCTATCTCAATATAATAATGCTAAACCTTACATTCTATCTCAGTATAATAATGCTTAACCTTACATTCTATCTCAGTATACTAATGCTTAACCTTACATTCTATCTCAGTATAATAATGCTAAACAGACAAGCGCGTATCTACAGGGGGTGGGTGGGTCGGGGTCTGGAATTTTCAACTGAAAGAAAATATAGTAATCTTTCACCCTAGCATCGCGTTTAATATTGCTTCATCAACTCTCTCGATCGACTTTATTCGCTCACTGGGGATAATTTCAAAATTCAAGGTCATAATATGATATCAGAATTACCGTACCGCCATTTTGAGTACAGATTTCGCGTAGTCTTCTATCTGTAAAAAACGTGGAAATTGCGGAGGCTTAGCCCTGGAACAATGCCCCAGATCCCCGGCCTTTTGGATCCCCCCACCTGATGAAAAAAAGATGGATCCACGCCTGACAGATGTTCGTACATTGGTCCCGAAATGCGTTGTTACATTTTGGAGTCAGTTGCAATTTCAAGATCACTGCATCATGATTTCATGATGTCCGCATGGCTAGGATAAAACGTACCACGGATGTGTGCTACATTTGAATTCTTTACATGACAGCAATTTAACTGGCGCAGACGAAATTGACTTTTAGCAGGGTAGCTGTATTCTGTCCAAATGCTTGTTGGCCGTACTGATTGTCGCTTTGGGTTCAGGTGAGCCTTTGGGTCTTGTTATGGACCGACTGTGCAATGATGTCACTCAGATGAAGCCTAACACTTCGTCGCCGTGCTGCATTTAGCTTTAAGGTGAAAGTTTGTGCAAACCTTGTTTTGTGAAATACACAGAGCGCTAGTCTCAGTTAGGGTTTATTCAAAAGAGACCCCCAAAAATCACGTGTCATGTTCTGAACTGTGCTTCCTCATTTTATTGATCTTGCATATCTGTTGATCTCCATCTTGTGAGGTCAAGGGTCAAGATATTTCTCAATGAATCAAAATAATGTGCGACACTGTTCACATGATTGATTGGTACCACAACTGCGGAGTGACAAATGTGATTGGAAATGTCACTTTGTTTTCATACACTTCATCTGATGCACATGTCAGAATTAAGGAGAAATTGTTTTCAATATTTCAATTTGTAGAGGAGATTAATAATATCGGGTTGAACGCCACGAAAGGTCCTACCGAAGCATTCAAACGGGAGACGAGTTTTTCTGGCTGTTGAAACCCGTGAACTCTATTTTGATTAAGGAGGCTGCGGATACTAGTGTACAGGGGAGATTTTGGCTCCGGGGTTTACAGGAAATCTCACAATGAATTGAAAATGAGGTTCTCTACTGAGATTGATTAGACAGCATATAGCATGCTAATGAACTGTTTAGGCACACTATATTACATGTAATAACTTGGTCTATTCGAGCTACTTCAGAAAACTGAAAGAAGAAGAGAGTGTATTTGTCATGCGATTTGCCTGTAGCATTAGCTAATGTAATTTCATTCTTTGGAAACTCTCGACCATATCTATTTGTAATTTTAAAGCTAAAGAAGTATTCAACAATTTTAACACATTGAACAGAATCTAATTAAAAAAATAATAATAACTTGCTCACAGCGAAATAAAGAAAAAACAAACAACCCGAAAAAAGGCTCACCTGAAATGCTGCATATTTTACTCTTGTAAAACATTACATTCTCGTTATGGTCCTACCACTGTACGCGGTGTATGATTCCAACAAATCTACACTACATAGAGACCCTTCCACATTGATTTGAGAGGAAGATATAGGAACAAACATCTTTCATTCCTGTACATGAAATGTTAAACCCCTACAACGGTCCTTCCCTCAATCCAGGGGTTATGGTGTATACAGACTAGAATATACAATTCGTGAGGATGCTTGCATATTATTTTGAGCACTTCTACCCTTGTGATTCTTGAGAAGATTTTTGAAGATTTTTTTTACACACACACGCGCGCGCGCTTTACCTTTTTGAACAACTATTGAGGCCCCTGATCTGGGACCATTATATAATAATATATTGAATAGGCATTGTACAGAAATCTTGCATGAAAAAGTGAACGACAATGATATCATGCTATCATATATCGCCTTTGTGAAATCTTTAAAAAGATAACTTTCAAATAGTTTTTATATTTTCCAATGTAAATCTTTGAAACACCATCAGTGATATGAACTTAAACCTTGGGACCATGATGTGAACAAAATTTAGCTTTAAATGTTGCGTAAAATACACGGCAATGACATTCTTAGAATAAGACGAACGGCAAGTACAGCTTCAACTGCAGATATCTTTAATTAATTTACAATGTTTTTGTGTACGGAATTAATGCGCGCATCAATTCGTTTAAAGAGAGCAACAATTCAATAAAAGAGAACAGTAATTCAATAGTGGATATGTTAAATATCCAGAATATCTCTAATTTTATAGTTGCTCTCTCTAAAGGAATTATTGCGCGCATCAAATGAATAAATAATGATATCATTAATTCAACCGAAGAGAGCAATAATTCAATAACTGCGCATCAGTTGAAAATAATGACATCATCAATTCATTTGATAGACAATAATTGAATTATTGCGTGCATTAATTGAATTGATGCTCGAATTAATTGAATTATTGCTCTCTTCAATTGAATTGTAGCGCGTACCTATTCAATTGTTGATATCATTGATTAACTTGAAGAGAGCAACAATTCATTTATAGCGCTCATCAATTCAGCAGAATAATTAATGCTATCATCAATTCAGTTAATGCGCGCAATAATTCAGAATTGAAGATATCGTTAATGATTTGACGAGATCTGTAATTAACTTATTGCGCGTCAATTGAATTGATGATAGCTTCAAATAATTACAGATATCTTCAATTATCTGAGTTTATGTTGATTTGGCGCCCCATACAAGTTGACCATCTCTCATGTATTTGTAGTTTGTTGGTTGTATATTCAGATCAGTTGACATCCGTCAGCATAAGACTAAATACTTGTAATAATACCCTACCGTCTCACCCCTTTTTTTTTTTTTTTTTTTTTTTAGTACGAAACGAAGATGCAATATATTCCGTTTAGGAACCTGCCATGACGTCACTAAGTGACCTAATTCGTAGCTATATATAGAAACGATGGAAAACAGTCGGCTGTGTATATCTAGACCGAGGTAGAAGAGAAATATAAGGTTGTTGTGTTCGTGGATGGTACAGGAATGCAAAGTGTTGTTTCTCGACTTTGGGTGTTATACTGTAACATCCACGAAAAGGCGTACTTTATTTCTTAAATAAACAACAATATATTTTTGCAAGTGTCTCATCATCACTTGCAATAAAATTAAGAGCTTCCTTGCAAACAGACAGCAGCAGATGGTTGTCATCACGGAGAATCATCGACAACGGCTACGTCCGGGGTCTTTCGCCGCACAGTGCTCGGATCGTTCATGTTCCTTGTTTATATCAATGACCTCAAAGAGTGACCTCAACATCTCCTCTACAGAATCATCAAAACTAGAGGAACCGTGAGGATCCGGGTTGTTAGAATAGATCCTCAGTACCCCTTGCTTGTCGTAAGAGGCGACTAAATGGGGGCGGTCCTTCGGATGAGACCGCAAAAACCGAGGCCCCGTGTCACAGCAGGTGTGGCACGTAAAAGATCCCTCCCTGCTCAAAGGCCCTAAGCGCCGAGCATAAGCCTAAATTTGCAGCCCTTCACCGGCAATGGTAACGTCTCCATATAAGTGAAAGATTCTCGAGCGGGACGTTAAATAATATTTAATCAATCAATCAATCAAAACTAGAGCACACGCGGATTCCTTACTGAAAGATTGATTGATTTGGGGTTTTACGCCGACTTGACAAAATTTCAGCGATTTTACGGTGGACCTTACTGAAAGACCTAGAAAGGGTTGCAGGAATGGGAAAAGAAATGGCTGATGAGTTTTAACCAGGATATATCTGAGGTCGTCAGAATAACAGATCAAAGAAACGTCATCACTTCTTCACATTCCATCCAAGGACAGGCTGTAAGATGACAAACAAAGGAAGATACCTCGAGATGACCATTAACAATAAGGTATAATAGGGTCTGTACATGACACAACCAGGAAAGCGAACAACACCACTGAAACTTAGGAAGCTAGAATCAATCAAGGCTGCTACGGCGCTGAGCGCTAAGCATAGGTCTAAATTTGTGGTACTTCACCTACAGCTGGTGACGCCTCAATAGGAGTACAAAATTCTCGACGGGACGTCAAACAAACAAACAATCAATCAATCAATCAATCAAGGCGATAAGCTTCTCACAACGGTCTGGGATAACTCCAATAGGTTGTAGAGATGGTTCAGCGTACATCGTGGGTGACTATAAAAGGGAGAATAGATTCACTGCAATGCTACATCAGCTACAATTCAACAGTCTCCGAACTCACCGACTCTGTGCGAGAGGCGCCAAGACGTATCATGTGCTCGGTAACCTGACAGACATACCATCTGACCTTCTACAGGCAGACTACCACCAGGGGTCATACCCAAAGATTTATTCAGTCAGAGTGCAACATCAGTTGCTACAAGGCTGCCTTTTTTCATGTAGGTGTTTCAATCAGGAATTTCCTGTTATAACACCTGATTAACGTTGATTCCTTATAAGCTTTCAAGTCGGGGATCAGCTTGTTCCATTACTATCGTATCAACAGCAGTGTGCCATTCATTTACTTTCACTCACTGGCCATATGATTGCAATAAAAGTGAGTTTGGATGACCAAGCTATGTCATTCTTTCAATGCGATTGCTCACTGAGGACAAAGGTAAAACCTGTTGCGAAGCTCGCCCAAACATTTGCACGCTCGTTCAAGCGACGTGGCACGTTGTCCGTTGTTACTGAAACGTTTAGTACATGCTTTTATCGCTTTCCATGACACTTCATGCCAATACAGCCCATCATTGGGCCCAGTGCTGTCTGACGTGTTTCGGCCGTTCTTTACATACTGATATTGACAACGGATTACTCCGATTACTGATCATATTGTGGGGATCCGGGTTAGGTCCTCAGTACCCTTTACATGTCATACGGGGCGGGCTTTCGCAAAAACCAAGACCCCGTGTCACAGCAAGTGTGGCACGAAAAAGATCCCTCCCTGCTCAAAGACCGTAGGTGCCGAGCATAGGCCTAAATTTTGAAGCCCTTCAATGCTGACGTCTCCAAAATAATTCTCGAGCGGGACGTTAAACAATATACAACAAACCGTTTACCTGATCAAGATATAGGGCTCACGGTGGTTGTGACCGGTCGACAGGGGATACTTATTCCTCCTAGCCACCTAAACCCACCTCTGGTATGTCCAGGAGTCCGTGTTTGCCCAATTCTTAAATTTGTATTCCTTATAGGAGTTGGGATTGATCGCTGTTGGTTATCTTGACCTTTTCAGACTACATATCAGCATATTTTCATGGTTTTGTCACTCAAGACAAAATAATATCATTTAAAATTCACTTAAAGTTTCGCCGTTTTTGTGTAGGCTTAATATATATCGCGCATGTTCACGTGCGCGTGCATGCGTACAAGCATGTGCGAGTGTACGTGCACACGTGTATGCGTTCGTGAGTATGTTATATCCCCATACAAAAAAGGTGTTTTGAGAGAATTAGTGTCTTCTCCTCAAATATAGCACACAAATTAAAAACGCATGACAACGCACATATTTTAACCGCGAATATTAATATTTCCATTTATTATTCTCTTTAGAGTTACTATTTTTGTTTCAAATTTAAGGCATGAATTCTAAAGAAGGGATAAAAATATTTTGGGAAATATGGTATCTGTCAAGTGTCGTCAGCTTTTTGACACACTCTGTTTCGACTCGGTTGTAGTGACCTGTTTCCTACCCGTCAGGCCGACTATTATGCAACTTTGTTCAAAACACGACGTAAATTTTACTAAAGAAACCTTCAGCAGTCCGAACCAATTGTTCTCTAGTCTTGCTGTTAGCGAAGTGAATTTCTTCCTAAGGTCAGTCTGACAAATAGACCGAGGCTCTCATAGGTTAAAATATCATTAAAATTTTTAAATGTCAACTACGCGTTCAATGGTTACATGAAAGATATAAAATACCAAACAGGAAACGACTTGTACCAAGAAAAGCGGAAAAAGTGCTTTTCGCTAAGTAGGTCACCAGAGCTGTGTTTCCTTTCCCGTGGTGGACCCTCGCTAATATAACGAGCTAAAGGCGAGTTTGTACACACTGAAACGTTTACCAGTCTAGACGTCGTATTGTGGTCAGACACAGAGTGTGGGCCGGTGGAATGAAAAAACACAAGTGTGGACAACCTTGGGGAGCAGTTCGCATATCTCACGTGCAGCCAATGTCCACTTTTAGTTATTATAGTATTATATATATATATATATATATATATATATATATATATATATATATAATTTTGCATTTGAAATTATATGATTCTGTAAATAGTTTGTGCGTGGAACCAAACCTATTGTGGGAAATCCCTTCTCTAAGGACAGACACAAGTCATGTATAATAAGTCTACATAACGTCTTATGACACACAGTTCTGTTATACACATATGCACTATGCTTCACATTTTACATTAAATTGCTCTCACGAAGTTTAGTATGCTTACAGGGATCAAGTTCCTTTGATGGATTAGGACTCATTTCATTACACAGTATAACTTTCTTATCCACTGCCAATGGTCCTACTAACATCAATCAACAATGAGTCATGTGTTCATACATACTACAATTATACACAGGTATAAAAAAAAAGTAGGACGTCCCTTGCAGTGTTGTCCCTAACCATGTGGGCTAGATGTGCAGTTATTGTTAGCTGTTTCGTTCTAAATATATCTTCTTACCGCCAGTCGACATAGTTTATACCTTTCATCTATGGGCATGGTATATATATTTTGTCATACATCATAAAGTGTTAATTGACCAACCTTTCGCGGAGAGGAACAAAGCGGGTCGTAACGCATTATTTTGGGTTAGAATGTCGTCCGAAGTTCCTCGGTTAAGGGTTGGTGTTTATCATAACATATTTTAATGCAACCATGTAGTATCACAACAGCAAAACATGTTTGATTTCTGTCATTTTGTGGGGGTATTTTCTTTATTCAGTAAGTTTGACCAAAATCGGAGAGCATGCGTGTCGGACCCCTTCAGAATGTTTTTGGATTTAAAAACATTACCACCCCTAGATAGTCAGTCGATACACAGATGTATTCAAAGCTCAAGTATTTAAAGGATTAATTAGAGAATGGGCCTCTCTACGGTTTATAGAACTTGTGATACGAATAATGAAAATAGCGCGAATTTAATGTTTGGTCGCCAAACTGCTGCCATTCTTTGGTCTCCCCGTACATAATGATGTTACACCATTTCTTGATGCCCGAATATCTGACAGCGTTGATGACACCTTCCCCACTATAGTAATAATACTGATAAATAATGAATTAGATGTTGTCGTGTTGCTCAAAATAATACGCTTTGAAATACTCGCAACTGTATTAAATTAGATTCTAACGAGTGTCTCCCTACTGCTCAGCTAAAACTGACTGCTGAGGGCGCCAGACAATCGATCAGGTAGTCATCATGCACAACTGCATACACGCGCGCTCTTTCCAAAACCTGGTTTTGTCAAATACCCAAAGAATAGTTAGAACACATGTTGACAGGAATTTGTATGGTTAGCACAAATAAGGTGGAAAAACCTCGAGATTTGCAATGCCCTTTGTTCGTGAATCACAACTCAAAAACTCTCCTTTTGCCGAACAGAACGTATGCGTTAAATCGTCTCTCGTTCTAAATCTGGCGATCGAGCGAGGTCAGTTTGAGGTCGACAATGCACTTGGCGAGTTAAAAAAAAATTGGCGTATCCACGAGGTTTTCACGGCGTGTGACTAGCAAGGGCTCACTATCAAGAATTAATGAGTGTGAATCTTACAATAACATGACTGTGTGTTCTGTGGCATGCTGGATGGAATAAGACTTTTCTCTCTCTTTCCCCCCTGATTGTGAGTATGTCTATCATGTACATGTATTAATAGTATGGGCCAGTCTTGGGATATATAATGAAATAATCATGGAAACTGTTATGTTTCAACAATATATACTTATTAGTTACGTATATGTATATTGATTAATTATACATATATTGATTGATAGATTTTAGAAAATTGAAAAGTCGATTTAATAAAATAAAAATGACATAGGTCCTTGAGCTGGGATTTCTATCTTGGCGATTTTCAAATGTAGATATCACGAGTTTACGAAGTTATTCAAAAAGTTGAAACTATTTTGAAAGCACAATACCAGGAACACAGATAACACGGATGATCATTATAAACAATTAGATCATAGAACGTAGATTGATTTTACATTTACAAATGGAACCAGAGGGTCAGACTGCCTTCGTGGTATTGATCAACAATTGATTATAATACTCATTTATTAGTCGGCATTCCCTAAAACCTGGTTTCCAACGCATAGAAACCCGGAAGTTGCCCAGAAACTTCCGTCAGTAACTTACTGAAAAATTATAACGTGACCAGTTTAAGATAACTGGAAATCCAATTTCTGAAGAGCAATTTATTGAAAAAAAAATATATTGAGGTTTTTAAAAGTATTAACATCCATGCAACTGATGAAATAGACTTTTATTACAACGTTTGCCCACTACATCCGATTTCATATATAAGGATGTCTTTTAAGTTGAAGCA
>JAMZEH010000044.1:4605000-4610000 GCA_024699665.1 Ostrea denselamellosa | reverse complement strand
AAGTATATTAGAATTCATGTCAGAAGTTCGGCCGTTCATTATGCAGGCTACTTAGTAACGCTTTATCCGCGTTCCATGCTACATTGATTTTACGAGGTGGATGTTATTTTGCTTTAGAAAAAGGTCTAGAGAGATCTTTCACCCCCTCTAGGCCTTGACTCTCTGTCGACCCCGGATTTGAGATAGGAAACACAACATGTGTATCGCGGTTCCTTAGTACGAAAACGGTATTTATGTATGAACGCGATGAGTTTATATCATTCATAATTGCGATGCTTTTGTTCGATTGATGCAGCAGCTTAGCAATAGAACTATATAATTTGTCGGTTTATCCACCGTGGCAGTATGTGTAGACCTCCATTACAAAAAGAAGTGATTAGCTGAAAGACTCGGTGTCGATAAAGTAAAAATAAAATGGCGGACAGTAAATAAGGTTCACATACATAAAATTGCTCTTTTCATTTGTGTGATTTTAAATATATAGAAAAAGTGGAAGTCATGCTTTTATATGTTCACTTTAGAAATGAAATAAAGTCATTTTGATCAGTCAGTGGCTATACTATAAAGGAGCAAATATGGAAAGGAGGACGCAGGATGTACTAACAACAAAATACTGAAACATTATCATGCACAATGACTAAAATGACGTACAAGTGTGATGTCCTAATGTTCAAAATGTAAGTGTATTGCAAATCTTTTGTCAAGATGTGTAGTCTGGATTTTTATTTTATATGTAAAAGAGTGAAATTCATCATCAATCAACACTGGAAAATGAAAGGGCACCGATCCTCTGTGAACCCAGCCCTCTAAGACAAAGTTAACTGTATAATGTTGAAATAGTATCTAATTTTAGCAAATCGTCATCAAAACCCCACTTAGTGTTTCGTTTGAGGTGAGAAATTCCCCTTCTTTGTGATTAGTGTTCAGTTTCTGCACTTTGTACTTCGTGAAATGACAACGCGGAACACTGCGTTAAATCTTTAATTTTTTGCATGGGAACTGACCAGCTTTTAGGCCCCTCTATCTTATCTCAAAATGATGGAGCCGCCGATGAACCATATAAAAGCGCGCCTAATCTACCGTAACTGTCCCGTTAGCAGTCCGTCGCCTGCGACTCGTGACCATAAATCAGAAAGGTTTTGGACTGCAATGAAAAAAAATGTCTCACTTATATTTGAATGAATTACCTCTACATTCACCTATTACTTCAGAACATTTGATGAAAGGTGATTGCATGCATTTATTAAAGATTTTCTTAACATGAATATGTACAGCGTATAAATGTGTATTATTTTAGTGTTGTAATGGAATCGGTGTAGGGTGGGGCACAACACGTAAATACAGTTGTATACTATATGTGACTACGTATGGAGAAAACAACAAAATATCCCGAGTACGCCGACACGTTCACCCGCCCACATTTCTCTTCCAGCTTCATTGTAAGGCATGCATTCAAGTTTGTGTGTGTACAAATGCGTGGGGGTTTTAAATAAATGTGTATCTCGACGTCTTCGTTTTCAATGCTTATGGGACACTGTCTGTCTGTCTGTCTGTAAACAATGTGTTTATCGTCCCTATGTCGAAGAACAATATGATCGCATTTTATTGAAAATCAGATTGAATTGCCAAATCATCAGAATGGTACTATGCTGATTGGTGATGCATTGTTGTAGAGATTTACGATTTTTTTATCGACTGAAATGACGGCATTTACTTTGTCAGTGATTTCGTCAAAGCCTTTAGGCAAATATTGACCACATTGAGATAAATAAATATATGTATTGCTTGCTAACTGCACTGAGTTGAAAACTCTTTAGCTTATTTTATGGAAAGTTGTTTGCAGTCTGTCTTATGCTGTCAGCTAGTAGTTAGGACGCTCGCTATGCAACAAGAGTTGTCGTATCAAATAGACAGTGACTGTCCCTTCGCCAAGGCACGTAAAGCAACACAAAACTTTCACACTTTCAACTTCTCAACCACCACAGGGGTAATGTTAACCAAAATTGCAACAAAGCATATCTATGTAAATGGGATTTCACTTTTTTTTAAAATAAAGGAACATGCGCATTGAAGGGGAAAGCTCAAAGTATAACTAAGAAGGAGTACTTATAAATCTCCAGAACCACTCAAACAGAAAAAGCCAAAACGTTTATGAAAGGTTCCTTACATGATGAAGATCCAAGTTTGTTTACATCATGAGATCCGTGATCATGATGGAAGTGTTTAATTTGTACATAGGAATATGCCGAGACATTCGTTATAAACGTCCTGAGAATAACAGGGGCGAAATTCTTGTGTAATGCAGATCCAAGTTAACTTTGTTCACAACATGACCCCCGGGGCTGAGGTGCGCCGCAACAGGGTTCAGAGTTTTGCATAGGATTATGTAGAGGGAGATTATTTTAATATTTTCTTCTCATGAATAACAAGAATGCAATATGTCAATTTGATATATAACGCTCCGTATTTAGTGCAGGTTCAGGAAACCCGTTGATAGGGGAGGCTTGCTCCTTCTAGAGACCTGATCCCACCTCTGGTATGTCCAGGGATCCGAGTTTGTCCAACATTTAATTTTGTATTGATTACAGGAGTTGTGAGATCGATCACTGTTCGTTATCTCCCCCTTTTCATATCATGACCGGACCTCAGGATGGGACTGCAAAATGGGTATAAATATATATTTAGGAATTAATAAAAAATCTTCCCAAGAACTACAATGGTGCAAGTTTCCAAATTAATATTAGGTACCTTCATTTAGTGTAGGCCGACTTTTGTTCACACCATGACCCATAGTTTAAGATGGGACCCCACGAGGAGGGAGATATAATTGACATGGGAAAACGCGGTAGTTCATGCGCGCGATATGACCCATGGGCCTTTTGACAACTGGTCACCTGTGCCGAGACTCAAATGAATTTTTTAAAAATCAAAATCAATCCGTCTCTCAGACTGTGGTGATGTCGTCGTTAACGGTTCTCATTTTAGAAATTTGACTCTAGCACCACGAGGTCATTTTCAACCAAATCTGTCACAAAGGATACTTGAGCGAGGGGATGGATTCAAATTGTTCAAGAGGAGATGACTGAGAAATAGCGACAGTAGGATTGGCTGCTTAAAATAGTAAGTGCCACAATGAAAACTTCCCTATATTGTAAAGATTCCAGGGTATCAAGTTTTGATTGGAATGTACAGAGAAATATATTAAAAATATTCTCAAGAGTCTACGCCACTTATACTGAAGTGACGTATAATGAATTATCTGTTATATTGAAGTGAAAACAAATCGCCTGTAACATTGTTTATATAATTCAACATTGGTTATAATGATCATTCCAAAATGCTGTTTTTTTTCCCTCATTTGTTAGTGTTATCCACGCAAGGCCGTTGAGATAATCAAAATAAGGACAGTTCAAATCGAAATCTCTTAAATTTTCATTTGTTGTGTTAATTAGTGCTGACTTGAACAATATGAACATGATAAGTTGCATGAAACATTTTTAATTATAAGGATTGAATTTGCTCCTATCGTATTTAAAATGTATAACTTTGAGTACTAATATACAGTAATCAAACCTCTAAACATTGGTGGTATGAGAGGCCATGCTGAAGTTTTGCAATCACAAATCGTAATTAAATAAATGATAATTACAAATCGTAATTAAATAAATGATAATCAGTCAATGTTATTGCTGATTTAGGCCATGCAATTTCACTTGTTTGTTCAAAATGAAAGCACCAATGATATACGAGGTCAAAAACAGGGAAAAAAAACCGAAAGTTATCAGATGGTTGTTCATTTGATCACTGTTTAAGATCTTACGTGTAGAGGACCACAATAACCCTTTGTACATATATCTGTTGATCAAACAGGACGTTACTGGTACATATGTCACCAATGAAGATTAGTTACAAATTAGGGCAAATTCACGGATGTCTATCTGCAGTGTACATAGTTTCCACTTCCGGTCTGCCATTGATGCAGGACCGAATTTCAATTTTGGATACCTAAAATACAATCTTTCAAACCTCCAGTGTTATAATCTTAAAATAAGTTATTGAACATGCAATATTTTATATATATAATGTGTTTCCTGAGTATATTGAGAATTCTATGCTCACGCTATTCTTGATTGCATCTCGGTACAATTCCTAATTGATTTGTAGCGAACAATTACAGAGTGCAAGTATCCGGGGAAATGTATATTTTGGTTTCCACCAGAGATGCAGTAAGTCATTTCACCAGAGATGCAGTAAGTCATTTCACCAGAGATGCAGTAAGTCATTTCACCAGAGATGCAGTAAGTCATTTCACCAGAGATGCAGTAAGTCATTTCACCAGAGATGCAGTAAGTCATTTTTATGACATGATATTGGGTGAAACTGACCAAAATTTTGGAATTTATATAATTCCAGTGTAATAAACGATTTATACGTGTATACACTAAGAAATGAATTTCACTTTTGAAAATAGTACTTCAGAATACTTCATAAAGCACGTTAGCTTGAAAAGTATGTCGATATGAAAGCGTTATGTTTTCAAAATTGAAGTTTATTCTCTAAGTTTATGTTTTCAAGATTCATATACTTTATGTTTAAAACTACAACGTATTCATGAGGAAATGAATATCATTACACAGTTTGATTGGTTGATTCTATATTGTTTAACGCCCCTCTCGATAATCATTCACTCATATGGAGATGTTACCATTGCCTGTGAAGGGCTGCAAAATTTAGGCTTCTGCTCGGCGCTTATGGCCTTGAAGTAGGGAGAGGGATCTTTTACGTGTCACACCTGCTGTGACACGGGACCTCGGTCTATGAGGTCTTATCGGAGGACCGCCCTATTGAGTCGCCTCTTGCGACAAGCAAGGGGTACTGAGTATATGTTTTAACCCGGATCCCCACGAGGTTTACACAGTTTGTAATCAAAGCCATAAATAATAATAATAATGATGATAATGAAAACGTTGGAATATACGCCGATACAAGAACTGTGATTT